>JANVCQ010000005.1:6795800-6818926 GCA_025531925.1 Erythroxylum plowmanianum
TTTAAAATTCTCAACTTCTAATTCCCAAGCCCAACATAAATATATCTATATAAACACATAATTAAATCAATTAAAGCGAAATAAAAATAAAAATAAAAATAATTAAAGTAAATGAATAAATAAAAAAATAAAAAAATAAAAAAAATTTCGGGGCCCAACAGATGTCCCGTCGAAATTGCTTTCAAGGTAGTGGCCTTGACTACGACGCAACATATTTCCATTGATCTTCCTTTTTCTTATTTCTTACAATTTGAAAGCAATTTGTCTTAATCAATGGCTACCAATTCCACTTCAAATCTCATGAAATCCCTCCCGATCTGTTCAAACTCGAACCATTTGATGGAACCAATTATAAACGGTGGTCTCAGAAGTTGTTGATATCTTTTAAACGGTTAAAGGTTGATTATGTGTTGTTCAACAATCCTCCAATTATTGCAGTCACTCCACTTACTCTTCCTGATGGTGCTTCTTTTACTACTCTTGCAACTCTGACCAAGGATAAAGTCGAAGAGTTGAAGAAGTACAAGAAAGACAATAAACTGGTTTGTAGGCATATGTTGATCCATATGTCTAATGTTCTATTCAATCTTTTTTACATTAACAAGTCTACTAAATCAATAAGGAATACTCTTGAGAAGAAGTATGGGGCTGATGACACTGGAAAGAAAAAGTATGTCGTCAATAAATGGATGTGGTTTTAGATGGTTGATGATAAATTAGTCATGGAATAAGTGCACGAATACGAGAACATAATTGCTGACATACTTAGTGAAGGCATGAAGACATGTGAAACACTTCAAGCCAACGTAAGGCTGGAGAAATTTCCCGTTCTTAGAATGACCATGGAAACCAACTCAAGCACAAGAAGAAAGTCATGACTCTTCAAGAGTTTGTCAACCAAATAAGAACTGAAGAAGCCAATCGACTTAAAGTTAGGCTTGGTAATCTTTATATTAATAACGTTAACACTATCCTTGTTGAATATACTGCTAATGTGTCTAAAGATAAGTTTAAGGAGAAGAACAAGAAGAAGTTAAATCATGGCAAAAAGTTGCATTTTAACAAACTAGACTCCAAAATTTAGAAGCCCAAAGGTGTGTGCTTTGTATGTGGGAAGCAGCTTGTCCATAAAGCCTACCAATGCTTACAGTGTCAAAATGCACAAAAAAATGTTTAGAAATAACTTGTTCATGAGCTAACACGGTTGAAAACAATGATATCCTATCGTTGTTAAGGCTAATCTGGTGGCTAACAAGGCTAATTAAGTGCTTGATACGAGAGCTTAAAGGCATTTGTGCACTTATAAGACTTGTTTCATGATTTCCAAAAGGCTATCAATGGTGAATGCATCTAAAAGTTTCTATGAGTAGAATGGTATAATACATTAGCTTAATGCAACTAACACTCTCCAATAAAATGGTATAGCAGAAAGAAAAAATAGAATCCTTAAAGAGATGATGAATGCTATGTTGTTAAGTTATAGTTTGCCTAACAATTTGTGGGGAGAGGTTGAACTCTCTACATGTTATATTCTCAGTAGAGTGCCTTATAAGAAGTTAGATAAAGCCCCTTACGAGTTGTGGAAAGGCTTAGCCCTTAATTTGAAATTTTTGAAAGTGTAGGGGTGCTTAGCTAAGGTTTGTTTACCTGACTTCAACAGACCTAATAATGGACCCAAAACTTTGATGTTGTTTTTGTTGGTTATGATCAAAATAGTGCAGCTTATATATTTATATCTTTAAGTGATAATTTTATTTCTGAATTTTTTTAGCATGTTTTTCCTTGTAAGAAAAATGAGTCTATGATTTTGCCTTCTATTGGGGGAGAAATGGATTCATGCATCACTTGTATAGCAATGCAACAGAAGAGTCAGAATCTAAATTCCTACCCATGAGTTCCCTGAAATTCCAGAAACACAGATACATGCATAGACAGATCATAAAAACATGAAATTTAAACAATTGTACCTTTTTTATACTCCTCCTTTCTTAATTCATCTCTTTTTTTGGGTTGTAGCAAACACTAAACCCTTCCTTGATCACCTAAGAAGACGCAAAGATGATGAATAAGTAGTGTGTAAGGGTGGTTAGAACACCAAACTTGACGAGTTCAAGTAGATGCTTAAATGGAGAGATAGATCAAGAATATCTTACATGCAATTAGATTCATGCAACAATTTCATAAATTACATAAAGAAGACTCAAGACTGCTTCTCTCTCACTCTAGAACTCTTCTAAACCCCTTATCCTTTCACTTAAGTGTGTTTTTTGACTGGTTAGGTTCTTCTATATAAGTGAAGAACTTACTTATGTATCAACTATCGAGTCTTCGGTCACAATTGTGGAGCCACTATTGTGGCCTACTTAAATGACAACCTCACCTTTGGTCACGATCGTGGCCTACTTAAAACAGTCATACACACTTTGTTTTTCATCCAATCTTTTATGCGTGTGGTTCTTAGGTTTTCGGTTATTTTGGGTGCTTGAATTAACTCTTAATTTAAGCAAATCATGAAGGGTTTCATGATGCCAATTTATCATAATATAACTGGATTAAACACGAACTCTTCGATAGTTAACTATCTGACTTATGAACTTTTCCGTAGTCAATTACTGTGCAATTCGTCCCTACACCATTCTATACCCCACTTAGTTCGGAGTATGGGCTATGTTTCAACTCCCACTAGACTGACTATGTCATATCTAGTCCAAGTGATGTTAGCTCTTGTCCTGGGGATCTCATTACTCTATGTGTCATTAAAGACTCACTTCATGACATATATTTATTCTGGCCAGATACTCCCGAGTAATGACCTCGTTAAGAGGTGGTGGGTATCATCTCCTTCTATCAGGAATGGTGAATCCTTTATTGACTATCTAATTACCTTCGAATACCAATAACTGTACCCAATCACTATCCTATGAGCGAGCTCGTCTTGAGGCAATAAAGAATGATGTTAAAGCACAGGATCATTATCCAAGATATCCTTGGGTCCTTAAGTCTAAGGATATCTGCACCATTGCTATAATGAGATTAATCATTGAAATTTGATAGATCATCCATATGATAATCTCATAGTGAGTCATCCAATGTTCTTACTACTCTTAGTAAGCATCCACATGTTAACTCTAAACATCTTATGCTTATAGTTTGTGAGATCCACTGCTTGATCAAATCTAGGAGTATAACATGTGCTAGTCTATCTTAGTTAATAATGTTTTTATCTTATTAATCATATGACTAGGGATAATTTAGATACTAACATAATTGCGCATTATAGGAATCTCATTATCATGATCTCATCATGATTTTCTTCGTGCTATGTTTTGTATCATGGACTTCATTAATTCGACTTAAGATTGACATCAATTCAAAAATAAATGAACATCAAATTAATGAAAAATTACCTTTCGCTTTATTAATCAAAATAAAGTTTATACAAAAGTGCTAAATGTTGGGGCCCAAACTTTTCTTGGAAGTTACAACTATTATATGTTAAATGTTGGAAGTGGTAAGCTGGAAAATGTAGTTGGAACATATTCACTGAGTATGCTTTGGTGTTTTAGCCATAACTTTTTCTCTAGCTATCCAAATGAGGTAATTATTGATTTGTATTAAACTAGAGAGATAGGACTACAAATTATCTTATGAAATCTAGTTCTAATTCAGTCCATAAGAATTTCAATTTTGGATGAAATTTGAGTACAGAATATTATTTTGTTATAAGAATAGTTCAAAAATGTTGGGATATAACTTTCATATTTTCAAACCAAATTAAATGATTTTGGTGTCATCAGAAAATTAAGACAATGAGGAACATTTTTTGAGAAGGAAGTGTTATCAAATTTCTTCATTTACCTTATCAGAATAAGGAGTTAAGATGTTAGTATTTGATGGACTAAAAGGGGCAAAATTGGGAGAACTAATTTAATGAAGGGTAAAAAGGGAAGAGCAAGCAAAATGTAGTCTTATTTAAAAGAAGAAGAGGAAAATTGTGGGAGTTAGAAAAGAGGGCAAAATGTGAAATAAAAGAAGAGAAAAGGAGAGAGTAGTGGAGAGAAGAAAAGAAGAAGGAAAGAAGAAGAAGATTTGTTCAAGGTAAGTTCATCTTTTTCTTCTTGTTTTATTAGAGAAATGAGTTGTATTGAGGATGAAGGGATTAGAGAGAGAATGAGTGTTGTGTTGGAAGAAGATGATTTGAGAGACCCAATTGATTTTTAGGATTTCTAAACTAAGTTTTTGGCTTTTCTAACCTAGACAGACCATGGGTAACTTAATGCTAAGCCCAATTTATTATTTTTGTAATTTTGAAGTTTTAGGGATTTTATTGAATTGGAATTGAATGGGAGATTGGTTTGTTTAGGAAATCAAGAGAACCCTATCCAAGAGCAAGGGGGAGACATC
This sequence comes from Erythroxylum plowmanianum, assembly GCA_025531925.1. Lineage (NCBI taxonomy): Eukaryota > Viridiplantae > Streptophyta > Magnoliopsida > Malpighiales > Erythroxylaceae > Erythroxylum > Erythroxylum plowmanianum. The sequence continues at coordinate 6,800,205 of JANVCQ010000005.1, forward strand.
TTTGAGCAAGTCTATAAGCAAGAAAATCAAGGTAGATTTCATGTTTATAATTGAATAATGAGCCATTAAAGTTTTTCCAAATCAAGAGAATAAGATGATTTCAATTACTTCATAAATGTGCATATATTGCTTTTAAATGATTTAAAGAATTTGCTTACATGTGGGTATATGTTATATTGATTGGATATGAATTGTTGTGAATGTGGAAAAATGTATTGTGATGTATGATCATGTTATGCCATTGAAATGTATCATGGCATTTTGTATAAAGAAAAAGAGAAAAAAGCATGAGAATATGAAAATGTATGGAAATGAATTGAGTATAGATTTGATTGTGTTTGGGCGAGAGAGGAACCGTTTCGTAGTTACGTGCACGTTGACATAAAGCCTTCTCCCAGCTGTCCGCTTGTGACCCACGAGATCTTAAAAGTGGACTTGTTTCGTTCACAGAGTAAACTTCTGTTTCTCTGTTTTATTCCACGGAACCCTCGACCCATTTGTTGTGCATTGCATCTGTGAATTGTCAAGTTGATGCTTACATGATTTGTATTATTGTGAATTGGTTAGAGCTATGCTTTTCTTGAATTCAATAAGAATTTTCTATGACAAATGAATAATTTCAATGGTTTTGCTTGTTATCGATTATAAACTGTCACCCACGAGCTTTTAAGCTCACCCCCACTCTCCTTCCCCTATTTAGGTGATAAGTAAGAGATCGAGTGAAAGAAAATCAAGACATTACTCTGAATTTGCATGCTTTGTTTTATTTTGGAGTAGTTTATGTGAAACAAGGCTTCAGATGTATTTCAAGAATTATTGAGTTTTGCATCTTTTATATTTTGGATTTTGATATTGATGTTGTAATGTGGCTTGGAAATGCCATTAAAGTTTTGTAAAACTCTTATTTCATGATGTCAAAATGAAATGTGAATTTGTGTATAGATGATTGTCAAATTGAAATATGAATTTAGGCATGGATGAGGTGGAGTTGAAATATGAGTTAATTAAGGATAAGGTTAAATTGAAATTAGGTACATTTAAAGAAGTTATCAAATTGAGATGATAAATTTTGAATACGAAGTGTTGTCACATATAAGTGAGATGTATTATGAAAATGAAAGATAGAAATTGTGTCCTGATTTCAAGGAAAAAACTGGATTAATCTAGGATGATTTGGATAAAGTATCCTTCTTAGAAGTTGTAGTTTATCCTCTTAGCTTTTCAACGGTATAAAATATGCAAAATTTGGATATCAGCATTGAGAGATATGAGTATTATAAGTGGTGATGCTGCATGAGATGTAAACCCAAGACAGCTATGGTAAATGATAAAAATTAGTGGTCTTGATGAATCAAATGAGTAGGGATTAGAGGATTTAATGGGACAAAGATGGTGTTTGAATGGATTTGAAGTGGTATTGCACTAGAAGGGTTAATTTTGGGAAGATTATGGGTGAATATAATGTTAGAATGGATGTAGGAACCATTGGAGAGGCTTTGGAGGAGGTTTTGGGTGACATATGTCCGTTAAACAAGCATTAGGTTCGTTAAATGGACCTTCTTAGGTGAAAAAGGACCCCCAGTCTCGCTAATGTCCATTTCCTTTAAACGGACCTTCTCGGGTGAAAAATGGCTCTCAAGCCCGTCTATGTCCGTTAGGTGGACATGTATGTCTGTTAAACGGACATTCACGGGATAGCTACAGTAAATTGCAATTTTGATCATTTTAGAGGCCGAATCTCACTTCAAGTTCTTCATAAAAGTTGTAGATCTCAAAGTCTTATTTAAAATATTCTAAAAATTACATCAATCCGACATTTTTAGTGAAAGTTATGGCAATCGCGCTAAGGCAGGTACAAAATGATTAGGGACTTAAACGTTTTTGATATTTTTGGCCATAACTTCTTCATCCGACTTCCGAATGAAGTGATTCTTGAAGCGATAGATTCCTAACATATCGTTCTACCTTTTCACAAAAATTTATTTCCCTTAGTATTGAATCCAAAAAGACTTATGAAAAACAAGTGAGGGTTTATTGAAATAACCCTACAGGGTATTCCACTCACGCTTATGACTTCGGATCGATAGTTGGGCTTTGAAGACGGAGTCCAACACTAAAGGTAATTGTCTTTAGAGCACTACTCCAATAATCTCCCATTTTCACTAAAGTCAATTGCCTTTGTATCTAATACCATAGTTTAGTACACTAGAATCAAATTTCATTTGAGGAAGTAACTTAGTTAAAGGATCATCAATGTTCTGATATATGGGCACTCTCTCGATCTTCATATCACCTCTATCAATTATCTCCCTAATCAGCTGATATCTTCTGAGTACGTAATTGGACCTTTTATGAGACCTTGGTTCCTTGGCCTGAGCAATAGCCCCATTGTTTTTATAATACAACAATATTGGGTCTATAATGCTCGGAACCACTCCAAGTTCCATAACGAACTTCTTGATCCAAATAGCTTCTTTTGCTACTTCTGCAGCTGCAATGTACTCTAACTTGGTCTACGAATCTGTAGTTGTCTCTTGTTTAGAACTCTTCCAATTGACCATTCATCCATTTAATGTGAAGATGTAATCTGACTAGGATTTGGAATCATCATGGTCAAATTGAAAGCAGGCATTTGTATGTCCGCTTACTACTAGCTCTCCATCTCTATATGCTAAGAATACATCTTTAGTCTTTCTTAAGTGCTTTAGGATATTCTTGACAACCACCTAGTGACACTCACCAGGATCTGATTGATATATGCTTGTAACAGTTAAAGCATACGATATATCAAGTCTAGTATATAACATAGCATACATGATTGATCCTATTGCTGAAGCATACGGGATCAAACTCATGCAATTCCTCTCATCTTGCATCTTTGGACCATAGATTTCGAGAGTTTTATCCCATGTGTCATGGGAAGAAAACCTCTCTTAGACTGTTCCATGCTAAACCTCTTTAGCATTTTATCTATGTATGTAAAATGTAAAGACCTAGCAACTTTATTGATCTATCTCTATAGATCTTTATTCCCAATATATAAGTTATTTCTCTAAGGTCTTTTATGGAGAAATTTTGGGACAACCAAATTTTGACTGATTACAAACTTGAGACATCATTTCCCATTAGTAATATGTCATCCACATATCATACAAGGAATATGATAGCACTCCCATTAACCTTCTTGTACACACAAGGTTCATACGAATTTTGTGAGAAACCAAACTCTTTGATTATCTCATCAAATCAAATGTTTCAACTGCTAGATGCTTGCTTCAACCCATAAATGGATTTATGAAGCTTGCATATCTTTTTGCCATCTATAGATGTGAAGCCCTCAGGTTGTATCATATACACATCCTCGATAAGATTTCCATTTGCCATATCTCATAATCTTAATGAGTAGCAATGGCTAGGAGTATTCTAATGGATTTAAGTATGGCTATAGGGCTAAATGTCTCGTCATAGTCAATTTCTTGTCTCTGACGATAGTCTTTGGCGACTAACCTCGCTTTATAGGTAATCACATCACCTTCCATGTCAATTTTCTTATTAAAAATCCACTTGCACCTATGGATTTTAGCCCTTCGGGTGGGTTAACCAAAGTCCATACTTGGTTTTTAGACATGGAATCCATTTCGGACTTCATAGCTTGAAGCCAATTTTCATATTCTGAACTCTTCACACCCTCTTCATAGGTTGTAGGCTTTACATCTTCAATAAGCAATACAACATTATGTTCACTTGCGAGAAATCTATATCTCTGGAATATTAAGTATCGTACTTGACCTACGAACATTATGTGTCTCAGAAGGTTCAATTGTTGTCTCATCTTCATGAACAACAATCTTGAGTTCAGGCAGTTAATCTGCATCTATTTGAGCATCTTGAATTTCATCAAGTTCAACTTTGCTCCCACTATTTTCTCTTAGAAGAAACTCTCTCTCTAAAAAGATAGGATACTTTGAGACAGACACCTTTTACTCTAAAGCATTGTAAAACTGATATCTAATTGTTTCCTTAGGATATCCTACAAATAGACATTTATCAGTTTTTGGTTTAAGCTTGTCTGATTGAATCCGCTTTATGTAAGCCGAACAACCCCAAACTTGCATATGAGAAAGATAGGGCCTCTTGTTAGTCCATATCTCATATGGAGTAACTTCAACTGCTTTTGAAGGAACTATGTTTGTCATATAAACAACAGTGAGTGCATAACCCCAAAAGGATTTTCGTAGATCCGCTAAGCCCATCATTGACCTCACCATGTCCAATAAGGTTCATTTTTTCCTTTCATCCACACCATTATATTTTGTTGTGTAAAGCAGAGTCCATTGGGATACAATCTCATTATGAGATAACTTAGAAACTCCTTGTTCAAGTATTCACCACCTTGATTTGATCGAAGTGTCCTGACACTTTTATTGAGTTGTTTCTCTACTTTATGTTTGAATTGTTTGAACATTTCAAATACTTTAGACTTGTATCTCATTATATACATATACCTATATCGTGAATAATCATCAACAAAGATAATGAAGTACATAAAACCACCTTTGAAATGAATGGACAATCGAACAACACACATCAGAATGTATTAGGTTTATAACCCATTCGCTCGTTCACCCTTTCCTTTAAAAGGTAATTTATTCATCTTGCTTAACAAGCAAGATTCACATATGTCATATGATTCATAATCAAATGACCCTAAGCTATACAAGCAAGCAAGATTCACATGTGTCATATGATTCATAATCAAATGACCCTTAGCTACCACTCTTGTGTAGCTTAGCCATGCATCTCTCACTTATATGGCCAAGTCGACAATACTATAAGTAAGATGATTTTAAGTTATCTCATTTTTGTCTTTTATTGTCATTGAAATTTAAAATTGGATTGTACATATCTAATATGTAAGTACCATTGCACAATTTAGCAGTACCATACAACATTTCATTCAACTTAATTGAACAACCATTACTTGAAAAATTTAAATGAAATCTCATTTTATTAAGATGAAACAGATACAATGTTCTTTGTCATAATGGGTACATAATAACAATTATCCAAAACTAACTCTAACCCACTAGGAAGATACAAAACATATGTTCCTACGGCTAATGTAGTAACTCTTGCTCCATTTCCTACTTGTAGGTTCACCTCTCCCTTCTTGAGCGGTCTACTATCCCTAAGACCCTGTATATTAGCACATATGTGTGAGCCACATCCTGTATCTAATATTATGATCATAAATAATATTAACCTCAATAACAAATAACATACATGAAGTAGATGATGGGGCATCTAATGCCTTCTTCTGCTTCAGTGACTCCAGATAAGCTTTTTAAATCCTCTTCCAATATCCTTCCTTGTTGCAGTGGAAGCAAATCCCCTTTGATGCAGTCTCCTTTGCCTTCTTCTTGGCTACACCTCCTACTGGCTTCTTAGACTTCTTCTTCTTCTTTTGGTTCTTCTTGCGAGAACCAGAAGCAGAGTCCACCAGCATCACAACCTTACTATCTTTCTTTACAGTTTGCTCAGCTGTTTTGAGTAGAATAATCAGCTCAGGTATCGATGTGGTTTAGTTCATCCAATAGTTAAGAAAAAACTATGGATAACTATCTATCAAATCAGTCAGAATTAAGTCTATACTTAATTCATGATCCATTACAAAACCTAAATTGGCTAACCTTTCAATGTACCTGTACATCTTCAATGCATACTGCACTGGAGATGATCCCTCAGCCATTTTAGAGCAAAAAAGCAACCTCGAGGTCTCGAAACTTTTAGACCAAACTTGCTCATCAAACAGTTCTCTTAGATGGTAGACTATAATATGAGCATTCATAGCCTCATGCTGCTTTTGTAGCTCTAGTGCCATGGAGGCCAACATAATATAGCTAGTTAGCTAACTCTCATCCATTGGCTTCTTATAAGCTTTCCAATCCTCATCAGATGCATCGACAGTAGGGGGATTGGGAAGTGGTTCATCTAGGACATATCTTAGTTTTTTATATTTAAGAACAATTCTGAAATTCCGTAGTAAGTCTAAGAAGTTGGGTCCTGTGAGTTTGTTGGAATCTAGTAGGGAGTGTAGGTTCACACTGGACGAAAACATCGTGGCAATTCAATAACCTAGAAGAACGAGAGAAAATGTTAATATTTACACTAATGTATATCTATAAGGACTTTAATCACTTGCATTATGGGTCTTACTATTTTTATTCAAATCCATAACCCTCACTGCAAATTCGAGAAAACTTATAGTTTTCCTAGTGGGTCGATATCTAATATTACTAATAACGACCTTGGTTTTGCCCAACAAGCTATCTTAGGTCAATCGGTAGGCACCAATTAGATTCAGTTATGCAACCATCGACTGTTGATTTAGCACACTTATTGGGTTATCAACCGTTTATTCGTATACATCCGATGTATACAACCTAACTTCGTCTCTATCCACATTGACCTTAGGTTTGCCTAACAAATCAATGTTTCCAGTTAGGACTAACTCATTAATCCGAAAATCTAATTTTTACCCATTAATCTGAAAATCTAATTTATATGGTTTAAATATTTTTGTGTAGAGCGAGCTTGGGTTTTCCAATAACCCAACTCTAGAAGAACTCTAGTTCTTATCATATCAAAGGAAGGCGTAAGTCCTAATATTTTGGTTGAGGGATTTATTCTTAGGTCTCACTAATGCTTAATATGGCAAGAACCAAAGTTCTTTTAGAGTTGGGTTATTAGGCAAACCCAAGCTCGCTCTACACAAAAATGTTTAAACCATATAAATTAGATTTTCATATTAATCGGTAGAAAGTAGATTTTCGATTAATGGGTTGGTCCTAACTGGAAACATTAATTTGTTGGGCAAACCCAAGGTCAATATGTATATATATATATATATATATTGTGGACATCTCAATTAAATTGAGCCTATGTCCATAACCACCCTTAAAATGCATCTAATGCATGTATAACACAAAAGAGGTTTAATTTAGGTTGTGATGTGACTATGCAAGTAAAGTTTGTGATTCAATTCAACTCTTGAACCGAATCGGGTACTAATGTTTGTCTCGGCTAATTCAAATTATGAAAGTGATTCAATTAGAAACCCTAAAATTCAATTATTTTGATGTTCAAATTAAAAACTTTAATCCTAGTACACATACCTTTTTTTTCACACTAGAAATGCTATGCTCCACTTGGATTAATCTAAATTAATCCCTAAGGTTTCTAAAATTCCCAAATGTCAGTTAGTCTTCTATAACATCCCTAGGTCATCTCAAATTTATTTAGACAATTTCAACACAAGCCAAAAATATCTTGACGGCCAAAATCATCAAGATAAATAAGTTAACCTACTAGACACTAAAAGGACTGATTCGATGTTTAGAAAACTTCCAAAACCCTAATTTCAATCACATGCACTTAGCATGCTACTAGCATCAAAATCATACATTTCTTATCTAATAAAAACCTTATTAAGGTCCTTAACTAAAATACATACATATAAGTCATTAAACAAGTCAACTCCATCAGCTTTCAAAAAGCTGACCAATGTTGATTTTGACATGATTTATAAATTGAATCAAATTCAATTAATTATGGAAAAAAATGCAAATTCCTATACATATTCTAAATGTGTTTAATAAAAAATTCCAGAACCTAATTCCCAAGAATTATTTATTCACTTAGTGGAATTAACTAGCACTTCACATGTCTATGACACTTGTCATATTACTTCTAACACTAGTCATACTTTACATCATGCATGCATAAGATAATCACTATAACAACAAGGGTCATGCATCTCACATATGTGCAAACATCTTATCTTACATGTCCACATAGAAAATTCATAAAAACAATTTTTATAAAATTTAATATGGAATTTACAAGCATGCATGTTCATCAAATTTCCCAAAATTTAATACATACACCAAACTGAAACTAAATTTGTAAAAAAATAGAAAAAGATATTCAATTGAATTTCATTTGACAAAAACATAACATAACACCTTATAAACATTTCTATGAAAGACAATTAGAAAAAAATTTCTTAAATTATTACGAAAATTTCAAAATCAGCACATGCATTTAGTTTTCAAAAATTCTCAGAAACCATCATATGAAAAGACTAGAAATAAATTCAAAATAAAATCATAAATGACATTCAATTGCAATTTCCTTTGACAGAAAAATGACAAACATCTTATAAACATTTTTGTGAAAGAAAATTTGAAAAACAATTTTTCTAGAATTTATACATTTTTTTTCAAATCAACATAACACCAAACCCTTCTTTGACCACCCAAGAACACGCAAAGATGAAGAATAAGTAGTGTGTAAGGGTAGTTAAAACACCAAACTTGATGAATTTAAGTAGATGATCAAATGGAGAGATAGATCAAGAATATGTTGCATGCAATTAGATTCATGCAACGATTACATAAATTACATGAAGAAGACTCAAGACCACTTCTCTCTCACTCTAGAACTCTTATAGACCGCTTATCCTTTCACTTAAGTGTGTTTTTGACTAGTTAGGTTCTTCTACATAAGTGAATAACTCACTTATGTATCAACTGTCGAGCCTTCGGTCACAATCGTGCCTATGAGCCATGATCATGACCTACTTAAATGAAGGCAAGGCCTACTTAAATAACAGCCTTACCTTCGGTCACGATCGTGGCCTACTTAAAACAACCATACACACTTTGTTTTCATATGATCTTTAGGGTTTCATGATGCTAATTTACCATACTATAAGTGGATTAACATACAAACTCTTTGATAGTTAATTATCCAACCTATGAACCTTTCCATAGTTAATTACCGTACAATTTGTCCCTTCACCATTCTATACCCCACTTGGTCTAAAGTGTGGGCTATGTGTCAACTCCCACCAGATTGACTATGTCACATCTAGTCTAAGTGATGTTAGTTCTTATCCTAGGGATCTCATTACTCTGTGTCATTGAAAACTCTCTTAATGAAACATATTTGCTTTGGCCAGAGACTCCCAATTAATGACCATGTCAAGAGGTCGTGGGTATCATCTCCTTCGAACAGGAGTGGTGAATCCTTTTACTGACTACCCAATTATCTTCGAATACTAGTAGTTATACCCAATCACCACCCTATGAGTCACCTCGTCTTAAGGCAATAAGGAATGATGTCAAAGCACATGATCAGTGTCTAAGATATCCTTGAGTCTCAAGTCTAAAAATATTTACACCATTGCTATGATGAGATTAATCATTGACATTTGATAGATCATCCATAAGATAATCTCATAGGGGGTTATCCGATGTACTTACTACTCTTAGTAAGCATCTATAAGTTAACTCTAAACATCTCATGCTTATAGTTTGTGAGATCCACTATGTGCAATTATGTTAATATCTAAATTATCCCTAGCAATAAGATTAATAAGATAGGACATTATTAATCTAGATAGATCAAGAAGTATAACTTATGCTAGTCCATCTAGATTAATAATATCCTATCTTATTAATCTTATTACTAGGGATAATTTAGATACTAATATAATTGCATATGATAGGAATCTTCATCATGATTTCCTTTATGCTATGTTTTGTATCATGGACTTCATTAATTTGATTTAAGATCGACATTAATTCATAAATAAAAAAACATCAAATTAATGAAAAATTGTCTTTCACTTTATTAATTAAAATAAAGTTTGTACAAAAGTGCTAAAGATAATTGACTTTAGAGAACTACTCTAACACCTTCTAATTCTAAAGTTGTAAATGATGATCATGTTTTTGTACATTGACCTCTTTCTAATACTATGCATGCTACTACTTTTGTTAATAATAAGTCAGTTGTTGAAATTAGGAGGAGTAAGAGGCATAAAACTGAAACTAGTTTTCGACCTGATTTTGTTACTACTTTCTTAGTTAAGACTATTGATGTCATAACCAAGGACATTGTATCATTATTTCTTTTAGATGATGATCTTAAGACCTATATAGAAGCAGTAACATCCACAGATGCTACGTTTTGGAAACAGTCTATAAATAATGAATTAGAATCCCTTCAGACTAACCGTATATGGGATCTTACTAACTTACCTAATGGTCGTAAACCTATTAGTGATAAGTGGGTGTTTAGAAGGAAATGCAGACATGATGGTTCTATTGAAAGGTTTAAGGCAAGGTTTGTGGTGAGAGGTTTTGATCAGAAAAAAGAGATTGACTACTTTAATACCTATTCACCTATGACTAAGATTGCCACTATTCATGCTCTAATAGCCCTAACTACCATATATGGTTTAATTATGCATCAAATGGATGTAAAAGTAGTCTTTTTGAATGGAGATTTAGGGGAAGAAATATATATGGAGCAATTCGAAGGCTTTGAGGTACCTAGTGAAGAAAACAAGCTTTGTAGACTTAAGAAGTCCTTGTATGACCTTTTAAAAGCTCCAAAACAGTGGTATGAGGAGTTCAATAACACCTTGACTTAAAATGGTTTTGTTGTTAATGCTTCTGATTCTTATGTTTATTAAAAAATGGTAGGATCAAAATGTTTGTTTATATATGTTTATATGGATCACATGTTGATTTTTGGTTATACTATTGATATGGTTAGTGAGACTAAGAAATTTCTATCTTCTCAATTTGATTTGAAAGATTTAGGAGAGGCCGATTTGATTCTTGGAATTAAATTTTCTAAAATAGAGAACAACTTTTCTTTGTATCAATCTCATTACATTGATAAGGTAATATATAAATTCAATTATTTTGATATTACACTTATAAGAGTTCCTTCTGATTCTAATGTTCATCTCATAAAGAACAAAGGTGATAGTATATCACAAAGTGATTATGCCAAGATATCTAATGTTTCTTTGTCATCATGAGCTGTAATACCATAAGTCCTTGCATAAGCTTCCTCATCATGGAGATCAAAAACAAAACTGTGGCTTTCCAGACAAGTTTAAATCCTTAAACAATCATTTATATTAGTTGGGCAATTTGTGAACTGTAAAACAACAGGGAATAAGAACAAGAACACAGTTTGTAATAAACAGGTTTTAGAGGGGTGATCTATTATAAAGAAATATTCATCAAGATATTATTAAACATATTAGAAACGGTTGTTAATGTTTGAGATTATCTATGGGACCTAATTGATCATAAATACTTTTAACTGTTATTAAAGGCTAAGATTAGTATAATCAACATCATACCATTATGCATTGTACCAATAAGAAAATAGTACAAAAATTTAAGATATCATAGCAGGAAAAAATCAATTTATTCCAATTAGTTGCGGACTATATTAGTCGGTAAAAATAGACATTGATCGGTATCTCCTTTATTCAACTAAAGATGAAGGGACAGAAAGGTACAATTGAAAAGAAAGAAAGAGACAAAAAAGAAGCGTCAAGATATGGATGAAATGAAAAGAAACTATTTAATGTAATAATTAAAAAATTCAATAAATTTGACTGGTTTGATTATAAAAATTTTGAACTATTTAACTTTTCAGTTTGGTTTTCAACTTTTTGATTTGATTTACTTTAATAACTTTTATTGTTAAAAATTGATCATTTTATTAATTAATTGGCCAATTTTTGCAAATTAATTAACTAAAATAAGTCAATTCGTTTTCATTTAACAATTTTTTCATTTAAACTTTATATTCTTCAATTGATAAGGACAATTTCTTTCAATCATATTTTAAATTCTTTAATTTATTTAATCTTTAGCAAGTTTTATAATGATCTAATACTGGTTGAATCTTTTAAACTTTAAACTTCTTATCCCACTAGTTTAATTTTCTGTCCAATTTTTAAAACTTTAATAGAGATGATTAAGAAGAAATAATGTAATAATATGACTAAGAAGAATAGATCATAAAAAATATGAACACAAACAAACAAAGTGAATTACAACTAAGTTGATTAAAGGGTCACATCAAATTACAACTAATGTGATTAATGCATCCCATAAAAAAAACTAGTGTTTTAGTCTTTTATCATATTAGGTTAATGTGGATGAAACAAAATAGAATGTTAATGTCAAGTTAGAACTTTGGAGGGATACTCTAGAGTTGAAGGACTTTAAATTGAGTAGGACGAAGATTAAATAGTTAGACTTTTTGGGTCATAGGGTTGCATCTGATATAGAAATAAAGATTGACTCAGAAATTATATTACGAAAAGACTATTTTAAGTACCTTGGATCCATAATCCAAATTAATGGCGAGATAGATGACAACATAGTTCACTATATCAAATCAAAGTGGCTTTAAATAGGGAGTGGTGCATTAGGAGATTTATGTTATAAGATAATACTCAAGCTAAAAGGTAAATTCTACCATTTAGTAATTAGGTCAACGATGCTCTATGAGGTAGAGTATTAGCCATCAAATAAATGCATAATCATAAGTTAGTGGTGGTGGAGATGATGATATTTCATTAGATGTACAACTTTACAAGAAGAGATAAGGTCAAAAATATAGTAGTAAGAGACAAATTAGGGGTGACTAACAATAATGGTAAATTAAGGGGAAAAAAAGGTTCAGGTGGTTGGATATGTTAAGAGGAGACATCGTGATGCTTCAGTGAGAAGATATAAGAAGATTGTACTAAGGGACTGTAAGAGAAGAAGGTGAAGACCTAAAAAGAATTAAAAGAAGGTGATCATGTATGATATAGTCCTACTAAAGCTTACCAAAGACTTAACACTCAACAGAAAATTTTGGGAAACTAGGATACGGGTAGAGGATCTTATATAGAGATGTCATTCTCTTTTTATAGGCCTTTCAATTCTTTTCCTTCGATTCTTATGTTTTGTATTTAGCCTAAATACTTTTGCTTGTAGTACTTACCCCTTTAGCTATTTTATTTATTTATTTCATATTTTCTCTTTCAATTGCTTGTTTGTTTTATTTATTTATTTTCCTTCTTTCTTATCTATTTATTTAATTACTTATTTTACCTTTATTTTATTTTCTTCTTTCTTATTTTTTATTTTATTTAATTGCTTATTTTACCTTTATTTGTACCTCTCTAGACCCCACATTTCAATAAGATTTCTATTGAAACATTTTTGTTGTTGTTGTTGTTGTTGTTATGTTAGATTAGGTAAATATGTAAAAAGTTGATTGGTTGGAATAAGAGTATAAAAGTAAGCCTACTAAAAACTTGTGCTTAGGATCCAAACTTTGGATAAATTAATATAATGACTTGGTTTTTGCTAGTTAGTTTTTGTATTAGTTTCACAAATTTCTATTTAAAGGATTTAATATTAAATAATTATTTCTCATCCTTGAAGTGATATATGTTTATTATTTTTAATAATTTTGAACTAATGTATTAAAATAAATATAATTTAAAAATATTCAAAATGTCATTTAATATTAATCAGTATTGATATTGTAATTCATTATAATCATAAATTAGTACTGAGTCCTATATAATATTCATAACCTTGCTATAAACTATTTCATTTCATCTTTTTTTCTTTTTTCTTAATGCTTTACCTTCACTTATAAAATTTTGGTTCCTAAATTTTATCTTCTCATCCTCAATGTTAAGTGTCCTTTACACCCAACAATTAATTACATATCTTGAATTAATACAGGTAAGGGAGGGTAATAAGTCACCTTACTATATCAAAAAATTTTAAATTTATCCAATTTTATAATGATACAAGATTTACAAATTATATAATTATTATACTATTGCAATATAATGGACAAATAGTCACTCTTCACAATATACTGGACGAATAGTCTTTCTTTTTAACAGAGACTTGATTGGAGGAATATTCTAATCAATTTATTCACGTACAATGTCAGATTAGAGGGTTGCCAACTGTGTAATCTGTCTATTATATATGCGTCCAATTTTGGCTTTCAATGTCAACAGCTTTGGTCAGACCTAACTCGGATTTAACTTAATGTTGATAACCCTTGGCTGGTGGTTGGGGACTTTAATTACTCCCTCACCTCGAATGAAATTGAAGGTGGGCAGCTATTTAATCTTGGGTTAACTAAAGAACTTTCTAACTTTCTTTTTCAAATGGATTTAGTGTATTTAAAGGCCTCTGGTAGAAGACTTACTTGGTCAAATAATTAGCAAGGGGACTTACCCATTTGTAAGAAGCTAGATAGATCTTTAGTGAACTCTGCTTAGCTATCACACTTCTAATCTTTTGTGCACTTTGGTGAGAATATCCTCTCGGATCATTCTTTATGTGGATCCAAAGACTTGAGGATTGTCATAGAATTGCTACCCCATTTTGATTTTCCAATGTCTTAATGAAGATGGCAGGTTTTCTTGATCTGGTGGGGAGGTACTGGTCTGTCGAAATTGAGGGTTACAAATCATTTTAGTTATGCAGAAACTGAAGATAGTAAAGGCTACCCTGAAAAACTTCTTGTCTAGGTGTACAATGGATATCTCTAACCTAAAGAAGAAACTCCTTCAAACTCAAGCAACTTGTTACCAAGATCCTCACAGTGATTATCTTTGGGCTCATAAAAGTGGTTGTCTACATAATTACCTGGAAGCCCTTAAACTTGAAAAATCTATTCTTCAATAAAGGATAGTGAGTCCAATTTTGAGTACTTCCATGCTACCTTACTTGCCGACCAGAACACCAATAAAATTGCAGTACTTAAGGATAATAGGGGCTAGACACATATTGATCCAACTTATATTCAGGAGCTTGCTCAGAATCACTTATTAGAGCTTATGGGTGAAGAATAAACTTTGAGGCCTAGCTCTAATGTGACTAAATTGCTTGAATGTACAATCGATCCTAGTATTATGGATCTTCTGATGCAGCCAATTACTTAGATGGATGCCAAATGAGTTCTTTTCAGTATGAAATCTTCTCAGGCACTAGGCCCAGATGGCTTTACTGCTCTCTCCTTCCAAAATACTTGGGACATTACAAGTGAGTTATTTTCTTTAGTATTATTAGAATTCGTTGAATCTGGGAAATTGCTTAAGGAGTTTAATGATACTCATATTTATTTAGATCCTAAAAAGCATAACCCTAAGTGTATGAGTGACTTCAGGTTGATTTACTGCTGCAATATAATTTGCAAAATCATCTCTAAGATTCTAACAGAGCGCCTTAAAGTGGTTATGATATTATATCTCTAATATCATCAACTCTGCTCAGGATGTTTTCATTCCTAGGAGGAACATTAGTGATAATATCCTTCTTTTACAGGAACTGTTAAAGGAGTACAACTCGGGTAAGTAACTTAAAAGTTGGTTAAATAAAGTTGACTTCTTTAAGGCGTTTAAATCTGTCAGTTGGAGATTTATTCGAGTTTTTTTTAGGCCCTTAAGTTGCCTCCACAATTCATTTATTAGATCATGCCTTGCATCTAAACTCCTACCTTGAGTATCCTAGTTAATGGTGCCCCTACCAAATTGATAAAGATTACTAAAGGTATTCGACAGGGTGACCCACTTTTACCTTATCTATTTACTTTAGTAATGGAAGGGTTCTCACAGTTGATAAGTAAGTTAACTGAATGTAATAAGAGTTTCCAGTTTCATTACAAATGTCAAGCTCTCAAACTTACACATCTTATTTATGCTGACGACCTCACTCACTTTCCATAAAGAAACATGCTTTGAATTTATTTGTAGAATGTTCAGGGTTAAAATATAACCTAAGTTGTTTATACCTCTCAGCGGATGTGCGGAATTAAGACCTTGGTTGACATTTAGTGGGGTTGAATATTCATTCTAGTCCTTTCTGTTTTCTGGAAGTTCCCATCACCTCCACTAAACCTAAGATGCTAGAATGTTTATCTCTTTTGGGGAGAATTAAGTTAAAGGTCCAAGCCTAACATAAGAGGTTCCTTTCTCATACTGCTAGATTTACATTAATCATCTCTATCCTAAATAGCTTGCATCTGTATTGGGCCACTCATATTGTTTGACCTCTAAAATTCCTCAAAAAAATATACATAATCCTGAAAGCCTTCCTATGGTCAGGTAGCACAAATAATGCTAAAAATGCTAAGGTAAAATGGAGTGAGGTGGTTATACCTAAGAGGTTTGTTGGATTAGGGATCAAATATATTTCATCCATGCAGAAAGTCTTAATGTGTAAACAAATATGCAATTATATAATGATCACAATGCGTTATGGATTAAGTGGCTTCATGAGTATCACTTAAAAAATGTCAATTTCTGGCAGGTTGGATGTAGGAAAGAATTCTCATGGATCTTGATAGAACTGTTGCACGTGCAAGAACTAATCTACCCTTGTATTAAACACAAGATTGGAAATGGATACTGCACTTGGCTTTGGTTTGACAACTGGTTAGACTCATGTCCTCTTATCTCTAATCCTCTGGTTCGATGCTTGTGTAATAGAGTTCCTCTTCATCTAAAGGTTTCTTGTATGATTTGTAAAGACCAATGGCATGGTAATTTCAAAGGTTTTGATACTATGGCCCAACTTTTACCCCCTCTGCCTAATGTGCTAAACATCATTTGGACTTTGGAACCTAGTGGTCGATTCTCTGACCAATCTTGTTACTAGATCTAAAATGGTGACTCATCCAAGGTACCTTGGTCTTCATTATTATGGCATAATTCTATCTATCCTAAGGCATCTTTTATCTCTTGACTTGCGATAAAAAACTGACTCAAGACAAAACGAAAATGACATGGGAATGTTGACTCTACTTGTTTGTTATGTAAACTGGGAATAGGGGATCGGGATCACCTCTTTTTTCTCTGTGCCTACTTGAAAGCAGTATAGAGTAGGATCTTACATTTGTTACTTGGGACTGGTTCTCCATACTCTTGGGAGCAAACTCTCTCCTAGGCTATTAGCAATTCTTAGAAGGGTAAGCCCAATGCAATCCTCTACAAAGGCACCTTTATCTTTACCATCTATTATCTCTGGAAGGAGAGAAACTCACGTTTATTTTCTAAAAATGAAGTAACATCATACCAGGTTGCTGGTATGATAATCAACTGGGTTCAATCTGCTTTAATTGCAAAAATAATTTCACCTTACTTTCCTGCTAATATGAAGCATTGTTGGCACCTCTAATTTGTTCGATTTTTGTAATTATACTTAGGTAGTTTCTACTCATTGACTTTCTAGTTAAGTTTATACTTGAACTCATTGTAATGTTGATCTAGTTTGTCTATAGTTATGACATATTCATTTTTCAAAAAAAAATTCTTATACTAAATTTAATTTATTATAAATATGATTTATTGTTAATTTTAATTGCGTTATTAATTTTATTTACATAAAATAACATTATTTCACATCAAACTATATTTCATTTATAAGTTGATTACATTGAATTAAAAATAAAATAAAAGATATTTTATTTTTAAAATTAGTTAATTAATAGAATTTTCATATAAATAAAGTTATGGTGGTCAACTGTCAATGCTTACGATATTACATAAGTGCAAATCAACAAAATTGGTTAAGTTTATTTGAATAGTTTTGTTATAATTTACATAGATCTTCACTATAAAGAAAAGTTATTTAAAGATTGTCTTGGGATAACAATCTCTGACTCCTTTTGAGTTAGTATAGCAAAATTCAAGAGAAAATATCTAGTTACTTATTCGTATGTGAATGCAAAACATGATCTAATTGGATGAAGCAGGAGATAGTCTTCAAAAGCTTCCAAAAGAATGAAAAAAGCACGCAGACCAATAAGGGAGACATGTCAAAGGAATCAAGGTGACTTAATTAGTTGGGATCAAGCATGGTTCAACCCTCGACTAGCTTTGATAGACTATAGGGCATTGGTCATCTTGGCTTAAGTGAGTTGGACTTGCTTTGGATATTTTTTGTTGGACTAAAGATGAATTGGTATTTAAATAATGGATATGGACAAGCAGACTAGACCGTAGGCTTGTGTTAATCATACCATATATGAATTGACTCAGAACTTAGCTAACCTTCACCTTTGGATGAAGATCATTAGTAATATGCAAAGTTAGTGAGAGAAATCACAAAAAATGTGGGAAGACAAGACCAAAAAAGGTTATGTGTTTTATTTTCATTTATCACATATTTCTTTTACTTAGGATTAGATAAGTAATAAGTTATATAAACCACTCACAAAACTTAAAGTGGTTGGGAATGTTAACCACTTACTAAGTTAGTAGCTTAGTGACCTTATTATTTATTTTCTTATATATGGGTCCAAAATGTTTTCAAATATCTATAAGCAATTCATTAGAGCAAAAGTTTTATTCATTGAAAGAGTTGGAGCTTTGTACCATTTTGCATCCATCATAGGAATATATAACGATTGGTATTTTTATTGTAAATATTTGTGCATCTTTTTTTCTTATTATTGTCTAGTTTTATTAATTAAGTGAATCACGTTTTTTTGTTCTAGTTTTGTAAGAAACATTTTAAACACGAGGGAATTAATAAGATTGGGTTGAATAACAAAAGATCAACTACTGTACCTAAATTTAGTCTAAATTTAAAAAATACATGTAACAAAAAACACATTAATATAGTGATAATATTTAGTTCCATAAATATTTTGTTATGATGTATTTTATTTATAATTCCAGTTTAGGACTTAAACCTGTTGGTCTATGCTCTACAGCCAATCGCTTTGGTTGTAGTTTAATGACAAATTATTTAAAGGCATTCTTTATCTTGTACATGTTTAGATGTATATGATAAAGTCCATGGGATAATTATACA
>JANVCQ010000005.1:6825661-6840942 GCA_025531925.1 Erythroxylum plowmanianum
ATCGTGTTGGCAAGAGAAGTCATGGCTCACAGGTCGGTCAGCTGGGATCTTTTGGGGATGACCTAGTTAGGCTTTTGGTAGTAAATTTCTTTTGGATTAATGAGAAAAGTTTATGGATTTACATAAACTAACAGTTATGTAAATTACTGCTTTGATGATGTGAAATGAGAAAATTTTATGGTTGAGAAAATTAGTGATTTTCATATTGATGCTTTATGATTATTGATGCCATGTGAGATACAGTAGCGATTGTTCGTAGTTCACCCTCATCGTAGGATATATATCGGAATGTCCTACGGGCGTTCCGGTGTATACCCTATGGTAAGGGGGTGCTACATTGGCGACTTTGGTTAATCCCACAACCACACTCCATCTTAATGTAGATCTCCTGAAAATAACATAACCCTCACTGTAGAGAATTATCATGCTTTATAGCATCATGCTCTACCATAAAAGCATACCCACTCAAAATAAATCAATTCTAAGCCTTTTACTTCGGCACATGTCGAAAATAACCTTACTGAAAAATTATGGTGCAACTCCCATGTTTGGCTTTCCTGGAAGTTCATTAGTCATCGACATAAATTCCACCACATACCTTGCATTAATGCCAAGCTAATGCCCGTGTGCAAATTTGTGGACCTGCTAACAGTAACACATCCTCTATCATGGCAACTTTGGGATTAGCGACTTGCCATGAGGATGTACATGTCCCCCTTTTTAGAGAGCAAGATCATCATCCATGGAAACAATGTTAGCGACATTGTCAATCTCTCCATTAACTGACCCAGAGCCTCTTACCGAACCCGCTCTACCTCTCGGACAATTTTTCTTCACGTGCCCAGATTGTTCACATGTCCAGCATACTACATTTTTCTTCATGAAGTTCTTTTTCCGATGTCCAGCTACCACCAAAGCTGAGTTTTCAGGAGGAACATTTCTTCCAGCACTCAGTCTTCTCTCTTCTGAAAAGAGTTTTCGGTAACTTCAGAAGAAAAAAAAAACTATCTTCTCCTTCCCATGAATCAAAATCGGTTTCATGTGTTCATATGAAGGTGGAAGAGTCCAGATGAGTCTTAAAGCTTGATCCTCATCATCTATACGAAATCCAATTGCCTTCAATTCAGAGACGATCCCATTGAGAACACTTAAATGATCTAAAATTGTAGTACCTTCCCTCATCTACAATGTATGAAATTGATCCTTTAGGTACACCCAATTTGAGACGCCCTTTGTTTGATACAACTCCTCGAGCTTTTCACATAGCCCCTTTGTTGTAGATGTTTCATGCACATTCGCAAGAACATTCTTAACCAAACACAATCGTATCTCACTTGCTGCTCTCAAATCCAGATCCTCCCAATCTTCATCGCTCATATTAGATTTGCCTATACTGATATCAGGGATTTGTCTGCCTTTCAATGCCTTATGTAACTCCAACTGAATCAAAATATCCCTGACTTTCACTTGCCACAATCCAAAATTGATTCTTCCGTCTAATTTCTCCACCTCAAATCTAAGAGGATTCCAAGCCCTATTTCCTGACTTTTTTCTTGTGCTCTTCTGTCTTGATGAATTTTACCATAGAAATGAATAGTACACTAGGAAAGAGAGGTGGGTCACAACGAACACACTTAAATACCAAGTCTTTCCTTAGCCATAACTTTCCTAGACATGTACTATCACATTACCACACCAAAACTTCACCGCACCAAATGAACCTTTCTCAAGAAAATCTTTTCTAATGTGGAAGATCAATTAAAACTGCGACCACAGAGCATACTTAGAATTTTCAAGAAAAACATAACCTGGCTCTGATACCAATTGTTGGTAATTTAGAGCTCCCAAACCCGCACCCAAGGATATTTGATAGATAAAAATATTTAAAAAAATAACAACACAAGAGAATTTACGTGGAAACTCCCAAACCGGAGAAAAATTACGGGCACCGAAAAGAAAATCTACTATGTGAAAAATTCTTACAATCACACAATTTTTCTCTCACCCAATCCCCTAATATACCAACACACCTACAAAGAAGTACCCAAGACAAACTCTCCAACTCTCACCTCAAAAGAGAAATTTAACTAGAGTCAAATTTATTATACAAATCTTTGACTTTGTTTTGGTGCATTAACTAAAGAGGTAGTAACCTCCTTATATAGGCAAGAGCCTTGCCTCAATTGTTGTCCTCAACCAATATGGGACAACAAAGGAGCTAAAACTCAACAATTTATAGGTTCAGTCAATGGCTAAAATTTTCATAAATTAATATTCTATAATATATATATATATATATATATATATATAGGTTCAGTCATCGTTTAATCATTTAATGCCGACAAGCTCACGCTTTCTTTCTTTCTTTTTTTTGAAAACAAGTTTGAATCTTTCTTGTCAAACCTATTTTTTTGGCCACCACCTTATGCAAACTTTTCTACTTTAAAACATTCATGTTACAAAATGTGCCCTATACTTATGGGCAAATCTTTAAAGTCTGGATTTTCTTTGTCAACCAGATTGTGGACTTCACACCATGATATAATGGGTCTAACTATCGTGACTTCCCTCTTAGGAAGACCAAAATCAAATGCTTTAACCCCTCCTTAGCCATTTAAAACATTTGATTCAATGATAGTAAAATTGGTTAGCAAAATAAATATATAGGTCGACTAATTTAAAACATGTAATTCAAAGATAATAAAAATTCATCATTCAATCACGGTATTAAGTACATATGTCATAGGCTACACAAATCTAATACAATTATATATATCTAACACCTCACTAACATAAATGAGAAAATAGAGTGTGGTAAACTACAATAATACTCCTACGATCTTAAATGTATCATCTTTTTATTTGCTAGTTTCAATTTCTCTTAAATTTATGATAAACCTCATTAAAGATATTTGTTTTCTCTCATTGATTGCAAAACCACATTAGGGAAAATCCTTATGAGATTAAATATGTCTATCCCTTATATCTTATCAAATCCATAGATTTATATGAGTCTGTATGTTTCATAAATACATAGAATTAAGGCTAATTTGTATGTATATGCTTAATGAGCTTTAAAATGTTTAAGATTAACATAGACCTTCACTTGTATTATGGCAATGTACAACAAGCCACATGACTAAGAACAAAATAATGATCATTAATATGTACAAAAATATATTATCATAAAACACAAAATCTATATAAACATATCAAGGGCAAATATAGTGAGCCCTAACTAATAGTGTCTAAGAACTTTAGTAAACACATATTATATGTCTCCTCCTTGTATTAATTCCTTTATGGTCAAATATTTGACCTCTAAATGCTTAAACCATGTGATGTTCTTATTGTTGTTATTTAACAATACAATAGAAAGATTATCACAATATAACTTAATGGTATAGCCACTAAATCAACCACAAACAACTTAAAAATCACGTTCATGAGCCAAACTATCTGTGAAGTAGCCTCATAGCGTGCCAATAGTTGAGGAAGTTACCAATGTTTTCTTGATACTCTTCCATGATATTGCACCTTCTATTATCATAAAAATGCACCCTAATATGGACTTCCTATCATCTGGACATATAGAAAAATCTAAATCCATATAATGTATAAGGTCTAGACTATTGACTTTCTTGAATGTCAACATATAATCCTTAATTCCCTTCAGATATCTCAACACTCATTTAACTGCATTCCAACGGTCTATTTCTGAGTTAGCCAGATACCTACCTAGTAGTGCAATAACAAATGCAATGTCTGGTCTAGTGCATACCTAGGCATACATCAAGCTACCTACTGCACTAGAATAAGGGGCATTCTTCATAGCCTTTCTATCTTTATCATTCTTTAGACATTATGCTAAAGATAATCTCTGACCATAAGAGATTGGTACTGCAACAGTTTGTCCCAGTGAATATGAATACTTAAGACAAAAGATGCCTCACTAAGGTCCTTCATATCAAAATACTTGGCCAAAAGCTTTTTAACCTCATACAACATGGTCAACTCAATTGATGCGAGCAAGATACCATCCACATATAAAAGTAGAACGATAACCTTGCTCCCCTTAGTCTTGTAATACATGCATCTTTCAACTTTATTTTCCACAAAGTCAAATAAGGTAACAACCTTATCAAACTTTAGATACCATTGTTTATAGGCTTGTTTCAAACCATATATGCATTTCCTCAAGTTCCAAACCATGTTAGCTTTTTCTTAATCCTAGAATCCTTCGGATTGTTCCATATAGAATTGTTCACAAAGGTCTCCATTTAGAAAAGCAATTTTGACATCCTTATGATGTAGCTTCATATCATAATGATTCATTATTGTCATAATTACTCTAAATGCATCCTTAAAGGATACAAGAGAAAGGGTAACATTAAAGTTAATACCTTCTCTTTAAGTAAACCCTCTAGCAACCAAACTGGCTTTGAACTGCTCAACTTTGCCCTGATGTTTGGTCATGTAAATCCATTTATAGCTAATAAGTTTACAATTATGAAGTAAATACACAAGCCCTTATGCCTTATTATGATCCATAGATTGTATCTAATCCCTCATTGCATCTTACCACAAATCTGCATGATCTAAAAATAAAAGTAATTAGATCTACTATATGTCTAATATCATAGTCTTATTTACCTAAATAGACTATATAATCAGATGAGATAACAGTTTTTCTCACTCTAGTGGACATTTTAATTAAACTGGTTCAATATGCTCTTATACCTCAAGAACCTCAGTTTGTACATTTATGTTCCTATCCCTGTACTAGTATGGTACTGAGACCTGAATCCACTAGTTTTGACTATGCAAGTGATGGATATGAAATAACTGAAGTAGAGCCAACGAATGATAATGACCACCCTCATCAAAATGAGATGGACCACTTTCATCACAGATATTATGCTCTAAAAACTTAGCCATTTATGATTCTACTATTCTAGATCATTCATCTCTATAGTAAAATTAGTATCCCTTAAAATGGTTAAGATATCCGACAAAATAACAATGAGTGGAATGAGAAATGCAACCTATCTTTATAAGGATTATACTAATGTACTTCAGTAGGGGAGTCTCATACACAAAGAAGAGTGAAGCTAAGCTTCCACCACTTCCAAATTTTAAAACACAATTTTGAAATTGATTTGCTTGGGACTCTATTAAGTATATATAAGGCAGTCTTAATGACTTCACCCTAAAGGTAATCAAGTAAATTAGTGCTACTTTGCATTAACCTCATCATATCCTTAAGGGTGCGATTATACCTTTTGACCACATCGTTTTGCTCAAGACAACTTGACATAGTAAATTGAGTCACTATTCCACATGATTCCACATATTTGGTAAACAAATCATTTTCTTGTCTTAAGACCCTATGTTTTCCATAGTATTCAACTCCACGGTTAGATCTAACAATCTTAATAAACCTTCACAATTATTTCTCAACTTCAGTCTTAAAGATCTTGAATTTTTCAAGAACTTCAAACTTTTCATTAAGCAAGAACATAAATCTATGACAGAAATAGTCATAAATAAATATCAGGAAATATCTTAAATAACACAATGTAACTTTATAAGGTCCATATATATCCGTGTATACGAGTTCTATTAAGCCAGAAGCAAAAATTGACCTCTTTTTCTTTATTTTGATCAACTTACCCCTACAACAGTCAATACATGTTTCTATATTAACATAATCTAGAGTTAGGAGAATGGTATTTTTAACCAATCTCTCAACTCTATCTCTGAAAATGTGACCAACCTTTTTATGCCACAATATGACTTCTCTTTTATCAGGATTCCCTTTCTAATGACCTGTTCAGCAATATATAAAGAAGCATACATCTCATTAAGGATAACACACATTATATATAAGTCAAATGATAAGAAGGCAGTATGAATATGTTTACATTGAAAGATAACTTTACAACAGAAGTTTTAATGAAAAAATTATATCCTTTTTTTCCAAAGAAAGAGATCAAATTCCATACGGTATATAAAACATGTCATTTAATACAATATTGAACCATGTATCAAGGTTCAAACAATCATCCCCTACAAAGATTACTTAAACTTCTCTATTAATGCCCACCATTAGTTTTTCCTCCTCCTTATTCAACTTTCTCTTTTATATGAATCACTGAATTGTTGAAGTAATATAATTAGAAGCTTTATTATGTAGCCACCAAGAACTCGATGGTGCTATAGTAAGATTAGACTCATAGATCATATAAGTCATGGAATTATCGGATAGCTCTTGCCTTTCGTTTCAAGTTTTATACTTTTGGCAATCTAGCTTCTTATATCCCTTCTTCTTACAAAAGATACTCTTTGCAACATCCCTATGGAATCTAGAAACAGTAGATTGGCCATCAACTACATATGGAGGAAATTTAGATTTCTTACCTTTAAATTTATGGGGTTGTGCCTTTGCCTTCCCCTTAGTTACTATTAAAGTTGTATGAGCCACATTCTTCATCTTCTCTTCTTCAGCAACACAATGATTAATCAATGAATTTATGTCCCAAGCTTTATCTTAAGAATTATTTATGGTAACCATAATACCAAACTCTAATGGAAGTGTATTCAGAGCTTGGTGAAATGGAAGCGTATTTAGAGCTTAGTGAACTATGCAAGCATCAGGAATATAAATATTTCGCGCTCAGCTTAGTCTGAAGTTGGACCATCTTAATTATGTACTTCCTCACTCCCCTTGCTCCTATATATCGTATAAAGTGCATTTCCTTTAATAAGGTACCTATTTTAGCATTAAAAGATACCTTATATCTCTGTGAGATGTTATTAAGGAAATCTCTTGCAATGTTTGTTTCTAGAAGTCTGCTTAACACACGATATAGACTGAATCTCTTTATGGTCAAATAACACATCCTATTTGACCTTTCCCAGGTTGCATATACTACTCTCTCTACATCTAAGCTGATAAATGTAGGTGCAGATAGCCTATCCTTGACTATGGCCATGTTAATATCTGTTATCTCCAATGTAAATTCCACATCTTGCTTCCATTTCTTAAAATTAAAACTAGTAAGGGTTTCAATTATGACATTATTATTATTGGCAAATAAGGTGACCGCATTATTGATAATGTCAATGATTGGTACAAATGTAGGACAGCATTGATACGTAAAGCCATAAAACAGTATGTATAATGAGCATCTTATCACACATATAATGAAACATATGTGGGCTAAATACATAATACATACAGATAAGACCTTCATATAAAAGCAATCAGAGCATACACCATTAACTTTTATGATTCTACCAATTATGGGTGGATAGATCACTTAAGCAATGGCTTTCTTTATGCACATCTCAAAGTCTCACATAAGGCCAACACTTGTAGGAGTAATAACCAAAATACAAGACCAAAAACATCCTAAAAAATGCAAGCAAAATAGTTTAGATACTAACTTGAAAGGCCACTGTGGTGACTTCATTCTCATTAGTACATAAATAGATCCACAAACATAAGGGACACACCTGTATATTATCCTCACATTCTTTTATATAGGCATATAATATGTGACAAAATACCATCCGTAAATGCAAAATCTTCATGCATAAACTTATTATCACATATCAGTACTGAATACATTATCAACAAACTTTATTTCAGAATTTATCACAAGAAAAATCTCAATCAAAGTGATTATAATGCGATAATAAACAATAAATACACTATATGAGATACCAAAACTATATGTATCTCTTATAAGCATAATATCCAAACACAAGACTAGAGATATCCTCAAACATGCAAGCAAAAAAATTCAAATACTAACTTGAAAGGCCACTTTGGTGACTTCATTCTCATTAGTACCTAAATAGATCCACAAACATAAGGGACACACCTGTATATTATCTTCACATTCTTCTATATGGACATCTAATATGTGACAATATATCATTCGTAAATGCAAAATCCTTATGCATAAACTCATTATCACATATTAGTACTGAACATATTATCAATATTTCATAATCTATCACAAGAAAAATCTCAATCAAAATGATTATCATACGATACCGAACAATAAATACACCATATGAGATACCAAAACTATATGCATCTCTATTATTTCAAGTAAAATGCATGGAAATTCACTCAATGATGGCTTTATAACTTTATTTCATTTTTCTGAAGTTAAATCTTAGTCTTTGCCAATGTAATAAATCTAGAAAATAAAAAAACTCACTTTATAAATTCATAAGACCTTAAAAACTGACCTAAAATAACTTGAGAGACCATTTTGTGAATTTTGAAATTTTTGAGTCTTTTTGTCCAGTAGTGTGATGATGTCAGCAACGCTTGGAGGTTCTAAACGAGTGTACTGCTCACGTCACATCTTGATGCACCCAGACGAGCAGCACCTCTAATGACCCATGTCGAACATACGTAGTCACATGTAGACAAGTCAACCGCTTCTGACCTTTGCGTCCCACGTGTCAAATACCCATCCGATGTCTGGCTCCCTCATGCACTAGCTATTTGGTGGGCGTGTATCACACACGCCAAATGTTGAGTGCATCCTAGAAGCAGCAAGCTATTTCTTCAATGATGTTCCTCCAGTCACCAAAAAAGGAGATTTTTAACAACTTTTTTGGGGATTTTTTTGCTTAATTTTGGCATTCTTTTGTCAAAAAATTACCCTGAAGTCCGATTTTAACCCTTTTTCCACACAATGCTTATTCAACATCAATTCATAAAAAATATGTCATTTATATAAGAAAAATATATTAATTTCTCTTATTTCCTTATAGAGAAATTTGAAAATCTCCATTCAAATTCATACAATTATGGAATTGCTCTGATGTCATGTGTTAGTTATAACGTGAGTTTTAATAATGGAGCCCTTTTATTAATGGAGAAAATGCGAAAAAAATACATGTTTTGCTATCCATTGCTCTATAAACAAGTTGTTGAACTACTTGAACAAGCTTCTCAATGTTTGAATGAGCT
Source organism: Erythroxylum plowmanianum (assembly GCA_025531925.1). Taxonomy (NCBI): domain Eukaryota; kingdom Viridiplantae; phylum Streptophyta; class Magnoliopsida; order Malpighiales; family Erythroxylaceae; genus Erythroxylum; species Erythroxylum plowmanianum. Next base: position 6,834,660 of record JANVCQ010000005.1, read on the forward strand.
CTTGAAACTTTCGATCTATGTTTATAAAAGTTGTATATCCTTATATCATTCACGTCTTTTTGTATCTTTCTTAACATGTGGGCCTCCTAATGAATCAAAAAAACTGAATGTCTACAAATTTACTTCAGCAGGTAGCAAGAGATCTTAGCGACTATTTATAGTAACTTTATTCAACCTCTTCTTCACAGACCCAATATATAACTGGCTCAAACTGATTAGGGCCATTTTTTCTCACTAGATTTTAGTCTATTTAACTAAATTCTTTATTGGACTTCTTTATTATCTTTAATCTGGATCAAATTTATTTATTTAACCTCAAGTTTATAAAAACTCCTAATTAATAATTGTTCAATTAACAATATCACCAACAATAGATTCATCTACTACATTTGGAGGCTTTACTCATGTCTCTTTGTGTGTTTCACTTGTGATATATCAACAACTATAGCTTAGGATTAACAAAATAATTTAGATTTGGTCTAGCTAAGCAAACAAGTTTAACTCGAGTTGACGAAGATTCAAGTTGGATTTGGATTCCTTTTTTAATTATTTTTAAACTTAAGAGTTAAGACTCAAGTTCAACCTTCTTTTCTTTTCTTCGACTTAGTCGTTTTTTCTCTTCTCCCAAACTTGACTTCTCACTTACGTAAAATTTTACCTACTCAATTACAATTCATCTTCAATAGTATGATGTGCATTGTCTCAGTGTGCGTCGTCATGCGTCACCTCTTTCCTTAAGTAATAATTTACAAAATCAAATAACTTGTTGAATGGGTGTTTGTTGAAGATTGAAGATTGAAGCTTTGTGGATGAGGAAATTTATAAATGAGGTAATCTGTGGGTGACTTTATTTTGATGGGTCAAAGTTTGACGAAGATGGATGACTTCAAGGATGAAGATGGAAATGAAGAACATGACAGTGCGCAATAGAGAGGGCCAATGTTGGGAAAAATTACTACAACCTCAACAACAATAATAGTAAGAGAAATAAAGTGAAAGAAATTAAATCAACGCACATGCAATTTATGTGGAAAACCCCTATCAACTAAGGAAAAACTACGGTTTGAATCTCCACGAACTAAAATAGATCCATTATAATAATCAAAAGTACAATCGGCAACCAACAATAATAGTCTCAAAGACAAGTACAATTATATATAGGTTCTAGTACAAATTGAAAAACCTAATCAGTTTAGTACTCTCTACAAACCCAAAAGATATCAATACCGAATACCTGTCAATGATGATCCGTTTCCTCTTGATTATCTCACCAAATAGTTGTTGTCTCACAAGCTAAAACAATGGAATAGACTTCTCTTTTTCTTATTAGACTTTTTTTTTCTCCTCCTCTGTTCTAGTTTTTACGACAATGCCCCTTCTATAGCAAAAAAGGGTAAAGTCTATTTATCTCATCATAAATTGGCTTCTCCAATAAGCCACTAAAACCTACCACTTATGGGACAATCAAAGAACTTTTTACTTAGTGGGTCAACACTTGTAAGTAAAACAAAGCTCACCCTTGCAAAACTCACAAAGCTAGTATTTGGGATTTAGGAAGATACCCAACATATTCCTCCCTCGACCCAAATCACCAAATGCCTCCACCTTATCCGAGAATCAAAACTTATTCTTCACGACCTTGTCCCTCCATATGTAATGTCCCTCCACACAGCAAATGTTGTTATCGGCCTTCCTACCTTGCATCATAAAGTAGGCATTGCGGTACACTTTGCACCACCTCCCACTATCAACATATCTATGCTCGTACTTTATCAATTCACCCAAGGAAATAAGGCTAGCATGAGCACTTGGCACATACCTCACATTGTGGAAGGTTTAGGTCATATCATCATCGAGCTTCATCCTCAGGGTCCCCATGCCTTGGACCTTCAATTTTTAATCACCCCACCATGTTGATGTGGCCATACTCTCCACCTTGGCGCAAAGTATCAAAAAAGACCTGGTCTCTACAAATATAAACCAATGCGACAGAATCTAACACTCAACTCTCTTGGCCCTCCTTCACCTCACCATGAGTAACCAAGAACAAATCATCATCACCATCACCTATTACCACATTAGCGGAATCACCATCATCATCTACTTTAGTCTTGCCCTTCTTTTTTTTACATCAAATGGAGACTCTTCAAGTCCTCCATAATCTTTAGACAGTGGCTTTGGATGTGACTTTACTCCTTATAATAGTAACACTCCACGTTACTAAAGTCTTTCGTGCGCGATTTCCATCTACTCCTTGAATCACCTCCCCTTCTCTCTTGATTCCTCCCTCTTTCAAACTCCCTCACAATTAGTGCTTGTTCACCATCACCCGAAGAACCTCCATTAACATGTGTCATCATCCTTTCATTCTCCCTCAATACAGTCATAGCTTTATGTAGTTTAATCTTCTTCCTACTAAAAAGCAACGTCATGATAATGGCTCGGTAGGACTTGGGTAGTGAAGCCAACAATAAGAGAGCTTACTCTTGATCGATGATCTTCTCATCCACATTCTTGGTTAACAGAATTTGCAAGTGCACAGAATCGTTCCTAGTACTTACAACTTAAGTATTCCAAGGCCGTCTCTCACAAGAACTAGATTACTTACTGCCAAATTAATTATAATTACTTAAACAAAATTGACAAAAATAATTAAAAGATGATTGGAGTATGGTAGACAGTAAATTGTAAAATACTGAAAAATAGCAATTAGGGATAAATTGATGATTTGAAATTAGCATTTGGGGTTCACCAACTCAAAAGATTGATTAATACATTATGAAAGTGATTGAATGTTAGGTTATAATAACAGTTGCATAGCTTTACTCATATCCTTTCTCAAGACGTATAAGAGTATCTAACTAGTGGATTATCATTTCTCAATGTGCAAACTAACTAGTTAAATCCATGAAGAGCAAGCAACCACAAGTTATCACACTAGCTTAGGATATCTCTATCTCTAAGTCTAAGGTGTTTATCTTTCTAGAGCATAAATCATATTTCACCTCTCAGTCCATCATATGATTCATTAGATTACATCTATAGAGATCGAGCATAGAAACAATAGTGAAATACAAGAGAGATAAACATAACCCAAGAACTTTCATTCAACACTCATCCATCCATAAAATACAAATCAATCCCCCAAATAGGCTACATCCCTCACCCTAGATGAGGTTTAGTTCTAGAACATGATACTAAAAGCCATACACATAAAGATGCTCAACATTTAAGAAAGAGTAGAGAGAGATGGTGGGAAGAACACAAGACAAGGTTGCTTCCAATCACAAGAGAAGGTTGCTTCCAATCCTTGATGCCAATCCCCAAAACTTCCTATCTTCCTCTTATTTTGTGCCTCCTTAAGTGGTAACCGTGTTTCAATGTCCAGCCCCTTAATTAGGTCTACAAAATGAGTATTTATAGTATCTTGGGTCCAAAAAAACCCTAGTTTTTACTAAACAGGGGAAGGCAAAACATCTTTGGGCCTTCAATGTCCATTAAATGGACCTTTTCAAGTCTCTAAAGGCGAAGTTGGCAGGCAATGTCCGTTAAACGGATATTCTCGGGTCTGGAAGTACATTTTGGCTAGGCGATGTCTATTAAACGGATATTGTCCCCATTCACAAATTTTACACTTTTGACCCTTCAGTCGACGGAATCTCTCCTTGTAGTCTTCACCGAAGTTGTAGAACTCGGAGTTCTTTTTGAAAGTGTCCTTGAGTGACCTTAATCTGACACCCACAATAAAAGTTATGCCTTTTAACCCCGAAATCTATCCATTTGTACCTATCAAGCAACAAAGTTGAAATGTGTGAGAATTGACCAAATAAAGCTTCAAATTCATGTAGAAGTCAAATTACTTCCAATTCACCCCAAAATCCTATAAGAATAATTTGACTTATCAATTCTTTAACTAAGCCACTAGTTGGTTGAACAAATTAATGTGGTCCTGTAAAATTGTATCCTCCTCCATCCTAATACAACTCATATCTCAAGTACAAGATGTTAGTCAACGATTTGGAGGCATATACATTTTGGAGCTTATCCAACAAAGCTTTTGGATTCGTCTCACTCAAGTAGTTATACTTGATCACTGAAGCTATAGCCAACCAAACCATACTAACCGCCTTCTTCTTCATCAATGCCTACTTGACATCATTCAAACTTGTCGGCTTGTTCACTTCCAAAGCTGCATATAAATCTTATTATACTCTTAATAGTACTCTTCCACACCCAAAAGTTTATTTTCCAATCAAACAAGGGAAAGTAAAATTTGGAAGCACTATTTTTACCCATTCTCTTCTCACAGTAATTCCTCCCTAAATCAAACAAGCAGTAATTTTCCCTACACAAGGATCCTTCAATCACAACTCTAACACCACTTACTGGAGAAAATTAATGCAACTTTAACAACAATAATAGCAAGAGATATAAAGTGCAAGAAATTAAATCAACGCACACGTAATTTACATGAAAAACCCTCTCAACTAGGGGAAAAACTATGGTCCGAATCTCCACGAACTAAAATCAATCAACTATAATAATTAAGAGTACAATCGATAACTAACAATAATAGTCTCAACGACAAGTACAATTATTTCTAAGTTCTAGTACAAATTGAAAGACCTAATCAATTTAGTACTTTCTACAAACCTAAGAGATACTAACACCGAATACCTGTCGATGATGATCCGCTTCCTCTTGATTATCTCACTAAATAGCTATTGTCCCACACGCCAAAACAATGGAGTAGAATTCTCTTTTTCTCCTCCTTTGTTATAGTTTTTGTTGCAACGCCCCCTCTATACAGAAAAAAAAAAAAAAAAAAAAAAAAAAGAGTAAAATCTATTTATCTCATTAAAATTTGTTTCTCTAACAGGCCACCAAAACCTACCACCTATGGGTCAATCAAATAACTTTTTTTTAGTAGGCCACTATTTGTAAGTAAAACAAAGTTCACTCTTGCAAAACTCACAAAGCTAATATTTGAGATTTAGGGAAATACAGAGAAGATCAAAGCCTTGTCGACGAGGGCTAGATTGAGTTAGCCCAATTGGGAGCTGGACTTCAGGGCATTTGTAATATCCTAGATTGTTATTCTAATATCATATTCTAGATTAAGGATAAAATTTATGCATATCATTACTCCAAATCCTAAGAAATTTGTTGGATGAAGATATACCATTTGCATACTCCATTAAAATACTCGAGTTTCACAAAAGTTGAAGAGAGTTAAATTACAAGAGTTAGACGGTTGAAATACTCGAGTTTCACAAAAGTTGAAGAGCGTTAAATTACTAGAGTTAGACGGTTGTTAGTTCGATCATTAACTCTATTTGTCTACGGTGAAATGCTTCATTGTTATTATTGACTTTAAAAGAGGTTAAAATCTCACCTCATTCTTTTGTTCCTTTAAACGACATTTATGTACGGATAGTAAACTAGTGTCCAGCATCTACCGAAATACGACATAGCTTATGTAGATATGCCTCGAGGCATGTATGCAATAACCTTCCTTGAAAGCATGTGTTTTTCAGAGTTTACGAACACTTTCTGCCTCCTGTCATGTACTCTACTTCTTCAGACAGTCATTGGAGTTGATTCCACCAACTATATGTGCTCCAATGACTACAGTTAACTACACAACCAACGATGGTTTTGAATCAAACCTGAAGATGGTTCAGTTCATTATCCTCTTCTGCCCCAATGGTTCGGTTCATTTTCTCAACATTCGCTTGGCCAAAATGGTCCCATATCAAACCATGTTTACGGCCATGCCATGTGTATAGCTAATTGTTAGAAACCAGGAGGCAGCGAGGTCCATAAACGTTGTCATTCCAGCCAAGCAGCATTCATCTGGTACGACAATTGTATGTTTAGGTACTTCATCTCGAACAACTTTGGACAAGCGGTGGAAAACTACTACTACTTGTGTAACCCTCAACGCGCGAAGGCACCCGTAAGGTTCAGACGAAAGAAAATTCGATTATCTCGGAAGCTCATCAAAGAAGCTGTCGCAAGTTCTACGACTTATATGAACCCGGATAGTTAGAGGTAGGACGTTCTGTGAAGATTCATGGGTTGTCTCAATGCACTAAGGATCTTTATACCTTTTGTTAGAATATATTTTATATATTCTTTATTTAGTTTTGGCATTTTAATTATGTGTCTTAGCTGGTGATTGGATATTAGTAGATGGTGTTTGAGATTTGAATTGGAAATATATTCTCAATTAGGATAACCTTCGGTGGTTTATAGCCTATCCTATACTATCCTTATTTGA
>JANVCQ010000005.1:6841042-6867572 GCA_025531925.1 Erythroxylum plowmanianum
TTCGTTTCTTTAGCGTAGGAAGCTGATTTTCTCTATAAATTTGAAATTCTTGAATTAAAAGTTGTTATATTTTATTATAAAAATAATTTTGATGAAGATCACATTACCCTCTAATATTTCAGTCAAAATTTAATTTAAATATTAATGTTTTGCAATATTAAAAAAAATCTTAACGTTCAAAATGATATTTCAGTTGAAACAATAACGAGGGTTCCATCAACTTAATTGATGTTAAATTTTTAAAAATTTTTAAGAAGTTCACGCGAGTTACATGAGCAACTATTAAATTTTTAATATGTGCAGAATGTTGAGTTTATTAACAAAAATTAAGCTTAAGTTAACCATTGTCCAAATAATTAAAATTAGTTGTTTAGATAGTTGACCCTTACCACTTATAAACTCATTAATATTTTCATTTTTAGTCAATATATGATACTTTAACAGTAACTGATGTAGATCTTAAATAATATAATTAACTAAATTTGGAGATTAGAGATACATAAACCTAAATTTTCAAAATCGTTTGATCTCTTACCATCTTTTATCTTGGTGTGACTATAGGTGCCGTATTATCCATGCATATAGCTCCCTTTTTAGACGAAAAAAATAAAATAAAATTTCAATGGCCTGTATGAACCTAGCTTATAATTGCACCTTTTCCAAAATGACCAGAAGTTCTCTCAAATTGCTTTGGATATAGTTTAGTAACAATTATTAATAAAGGCATTCTTTATCTTTATGTATTAATTACATTGGATATTTTAATATTGAAGATAAAATCCTTTGAATAATTAATATTTAATTGAAATTATGATTATATCATAATTGTGAGATTTAATTTATATTATTCCTAAATGTTTCTAATTGTAGTTTCATCAAGACGAGATATTGTTGAAATGATAAAAACTAGCACATATTATATTTCTTTCTTATGAAGAAAGTAACTGATCTTATAAATTAAAGTATAGAGATACTTACACTAATGTGTAGGTGATTATTAGAAAATAAGTCACTAAATTGACCTGATTATGAAAATATTAAATAAAATATTACTTATCTGTCTGTGAATTTTCTCATAGTGATGGTTATATAATTGATTTTTAGAATTGAGATTACCGAGACATCTTGTGTGAGAATTATTGTACTTTGATGCTACTTATGAACCGTCATAGGATAATTAAGTTGGACTTAATTATAAAGTTTGAGAAACTTTATGGATCAAATATGAGATATTTGATTTTATTAAAATTAAATCAATTAGAATTAGAATTAGAATTAGAATTTAATTTTAATTAAAATTAAAATCTAATTAATTTAATTTCTAATTAAACCCCTAAGAATACATGAATTTGTTGTATAAATTCTCGTAATATATTTCACTCTAACCTAGAAGATTTAAGTGGTCCTATTTCTATGACTCTATCTAACTCTTATAATTTATGCCATGATCTATTTATACATATGATTTCTCAATCCTTGTATATGAAATATGAAATTGACTAAAAAAACTAGCATATTTCTATCCAATCACAATAAGTAATCATCCATAATTCATGATAAGTCTCAAGTCTTTCATTAAACTAAATAAGCAATCCAAAACAATAGTTTTAGGGTTCATCCTATCAAGATATATCTTAATTTAGTTTATGATAAGACAAAGAAAAACTAGTGATAATCATGAAAGAAAACAAAAATAAAAGAAGTCATTCTTGTGAACTTTTGAAATCATGATTTTCTTTGGTTAAATCTTGATGGAATCCCCTCTTTGTCTCCAAAGGTGCTTAATTCTTTTCCCAATACACTCTAATTTAGATCCTTATGTTTGCTCTCTCATCTCCCCTTATCTTTAATTCTCTGAAAGCTATCCTTTATTCTTATGAAATCATAAATTTTTTTAAAGTATCTTACCAAATATAGATCTAACATAAACCGTATTGTGTCTATATTTTTCATAACTGTGAAATTATTAATTTACTTAAAAATCACTACTAGCACGAGTCCCTAATATAGATTTGTGTTATCCTTGTGTTGTTTTAGTAGCTTCTCAATCGTGCATATGAGGGCCCTTGTTGAGAACACGATCTGAAGGCCACGAATACGTTCAGACTATGTCCCTTTATTTGGTAAGTTGTTAAAGAAGCATAATAGACTCGTAGCCTACACGAAATAAAAAGTAGATCGTGTTTGACCCCTGTTCTGAACATGGGTGCTTGTTCAACGTTCGTTCATCCAAATTCATACCAAAAGTGGTCCAACTTAGCTCTAACTTATAGGAATTCATTCCTTCTTTATTGGGAAGATAAAACAAGGATTGTAAACAAAATATGAGTCATATTGAATACTAAATCATATAAAAATCACCAAAATTCAAGTAAATGTTCACAAAATCATACTAAAAAAATAACCTAATTAGTATTTATCAACTTAACAAGAAAGCAATCGTAGATCTTAGGAACTTCTATTCAAGTACCTGAAAATTCTTATTTTACACAACACATTTTTCTATAAGGATTGCCATCTTCTATTTGATTCAATTCACAAAAAAGGGAAAATGGAACAACTTTCTCTGCTAAGGACGAGGGTGATATGAGAGTAGATTCAATTGGGAACACCAACAAAATGCTAATTGCTAAAAGGAAATGGAAGCTCTTTATAGAGTCAATTTGATTCAAGCGGCTGCATCCCTATATTTTAAAAGGATTGAAGCTTCTGAGAAATCAAACATAACCAAGACAACTTTTGGGCTGTTAATCAATCGTTGAAATTATAAACATCATGAACCAAAAAATGAAATTCATCATTGGGAATTGAAAATAATTTGATCTTAGCTCAATAATTGGAATAAAGTAGGTCCTCTTCAGATGATTCTTGGATTTGATAATCTCATACTTTCATTCCTTGAGAGCCAAAGTAGAAGTGATCATACCTGGTGAAGAATACCAATGCAGATACAGAGGATTAACCACAATCATGAGCTCTCTCCCTAATTACTGACCAAACATGGAAGCTAAATGTAGAGATAACCTGGAAGAGGCACAACTCTAAAAGCTTTACTACTAAAAAATGTTCAAGAAAATTATCTGTAACACTCCTACCAACATCTTGTGTAAACTTTACAACTAAGTCCCTCAAACATTAAATAACCTCTTATTCAATTGCTATTTCCTGAACTCATTTTGAATCAAATCTTGAATGCTTAGAAAATAACATGTCTATGCTTGTGGAATAGACTAAGCAGGTAACATATAATTACAAAGATGATTCAACTGCTTTCAAACTTTTCTTAGTTGTAACACCTACGTGATACGGAGGGAAAATAATACAAAAATGTTCTAAAATAAAAGTTGGAATATGAATACATTCAAATGGATCACAGAAATTATAGTTGCGAATGAAGTTCATACAAACATGAGCACAGAGCTAGACACACAACGATCATATAATTTAGCTTCTGTTGTAACCTGATTCACTTTGCACAAAATGTAACGAAGTTCTGACCTTGTTGCACCCTTTGAGTTTAATATACTCCTTCCATCTTTAAAAAACAAAGAATGCTTCGCATTCTACATCCGTTGCTGAAACATGGCTTGGATTATTACTGGATCATTAAGCAAGCAAGTCATAGTTTGCGCCTGAAAGCACAATAGCGACGGAGGCAGATATATTGTTACTTTCAACACATCAAATCCATCTCTCCACTCTAACGTTATGTTTTCTCCTTCGATAGTGCACACTCTACAGGCTTGGACAACTGCTTGGCTTACCTAACATATTTTCTACGTTTCAGTTTCTTGATCACCCTTTTCTTCTTTAGCTCAGCCCTACTTCTAAGCTTTTGCAATTTTTGTTTTCCACCCTCTATATCAGCTTGGATGGTTTTCTCTCTTTTGTCATCCGATAGTAAAGCTAACTTCGCAAATTTCTTGGGACTCACAAATCCAAGTTTTTCAGTTATCTCCTTAAATGCAGGAACAAGGCCACGCCTCATGAAAAATCCATCAATCAGCTGCATTGAGTTCAACTCAGGAAGAGATGGAACATTTTTCAACTCCAGGTCCAAGCAGAATGGGGAATCCTTTAACCACATTCTCAATGAGTGGGCCTTGGCTACAAGGAGCCCACTCCGAGTTTTACAGGGAAGAAATGGGGATCCCATCTCCCAAAGGCACGCTTTCAAGGTGCTGTTAAGGGAAACCATGTTGTATTCAGCTGTGCCGGTTATCAAAACAACAGATTTTGGAGATGTTGGACAACCCTGTAAGGATGCATCCTGCCATATAGAGAAAGCATTACCATGTTAGTCTATAAGAATCAATGGTAGACTCTTTTTACTGCAATTATCACTATGCATAAAGCAGTCATATGGAGAGGTCAGTATTATAATATCATTGTGTATAATTGATAAGTCTTGCACCAAAAGTATGATATGGTTATGAAGCTCGTGTCTATATTCACAAAAATAGAAAAACAAAAAAATCACAATCTTCAGCTCACTTACACATAAGCATAAATGCACACGGATGCAATACGAAATAGGCAAACTGTTTTCTGAATGTCCATTGTTCTGTGTTTACTTTATGCAATTGCATGCAGCTCTCAACATATCAATCATATGGCTGCACCTTCATGTATGAACAAAGGCATCAGCACAATTGCAATTAGACTATAATAACCTTAAATGGGAAAAAGCTTTATGATGCAAGGATTGTATTCTTTTAGATCATTTCATGATCTTTTTTCTTTTTTTATCCAATTGGAAATGTTATATCATTCCTTTTGTTTTCGTATTTTCCTGAAAATGCCAAAGCACAAGGGATCCTGTTTTGGCTGGCAGAGTACTTTGAGTTTTGAATTATGGTGCTTGTGTTTGCTGTTGAATATTCCTGTTGGTATACTGAGGCTAGTAGATTGAGATTTAACCTATGAAATGCCACTTGGTAGGAAAGTAGATTAGAGTATGGTGGCTTGTTTGATTTAAGAAATTAGGGGGTTAGATCCTGTGTCCCCTTTGGTGGCAAAGGGCTACTGATCAGGTCTCTGTTGTTATGTACATAACAGCTTTATTATTTATAAAATTCTTCTGATTTACCAAAAAAAAAAAAAAAGACAGCATATGTCGGAGAAGAAAACTTGCCTGCATGAGATCTAGCCATAATGTAAGACCAACGAGAGCGGCACCACCAGACAACTTCCTAAAATCAGCCCCCCAATCGTTTTCAGCTACACTGCACTTGAAAGAAGAAATGCTAGTAATTAACTGCTAGAAACATGTGCTGTCCAGAATAAAACTGGAATTAGGAAAGGGAACAGAAACATACTTTTAAATTTGCAAGTTAATTCAACTAAAGAGCATTCCTTTAATTTGCATTTTAAGGTTCCCTATTATTAACCAAAAAAAAAAAAAAGAAAAGGTATGAAAGGAATCTATCAGCAGCTACCGGAACACATCACGGCTATAGATGCCCCTCTTGACTGCCAATTGGAAAACCCATGAAGCAGTAGCTCGAAGCTCAAATGCCCACAACAAATCCTCTAAGCAATTAACAAAGTTGAAGGCAGCATCATCTTCCGAATTCTGCAGCATCTCTAGACAATTATCCACTTCGGAAATAAGTAAGGAAGAATTTTCCATCACAAGCCTGCAAAAGAAGACCTCAGGAAGATGGTAATGGGAATGTACCAAATAAGATCATAGTCTCATTGTAGTTATTATTTAATTGATACCTCATGGGAAGGTCAAAACCAGTTTCTTGTAGAGCTTTTAAAAGGATAATTGCTTCATTTGTCAGCTGGGATAAACTTGCAGCTCTAATAAAACATGTCCATATTCTGTGATCTGTCTCAATGCCCTCTTTGTTCATTTCATTAAGTTTCTGAATTCCCATGTTGTAATCTCCAAGTTTGAGATAAGCATCAATGACAGAACAATATGACAGTGTGCTAAGACTGACATCTGTTTCTTTCAAATTATTGAGCACCTTTTCAGCCTCCTGTGGATTTCCAGAGGAGCCATATGATGTCATAAGCAAGTGCATTGTGGCAATACTGGGTACTATCCCCCTTTCTTTCATCATTCTTAATAGCTGTTCAGCTTTCGAATAATTTCCAGAATTTCTAGATACTTTCATCATTAGGTGATAAAAAGAACGATCCAATTTATACCCTTTTGACAATAACTCTTCAAAAAGTTCCTCAGCTTGCTGAAACAACTGCAGCTTACTAAAAGCTGAAATCAAACTTTTGTAGGTATCCACTTTAGGGTCTAACCCTACCCTTCTCATTTCATGCACGAGTGATAAACCTTCCTCTGGTCTCCGATCTCTACAGTACATGACAATCAATGTATTGTAAGTATCATCATCTGGTATAAGTCCATCTTCCTTAATCCTCTGGTAAACATGAGTTGTCTTTCTAAAATCATCTATTCCAGTATATAACTTCAACATAGAATTCCATATTGCAAGATCAGGCCTGAATCCTGCCTCTTCCATCTCAGAAACCATGGTCTCAACATCCCTTACTCGATTTCCCCTGCATAACAAACCAATCATTGTCCTGTAAAGATGCATGGTAGGATAATAACCAGCAGCCTTCATTCCATGGTATATCTTCTTCACTTCAAATATATTCTCTGCCCTTGCAAATGCATCAAGCGTCAGTAGAATAGAACTTTTACTTATCTTAAAACCCATATCTTGCAATTCCTGAATAACAACATACGTCTCATTTAGTCTGCCATCTACTATTAAAGCTTGCAAAAGGCCATTAATGGAATCTACAGTTGGAGAAGGACCATCTCTCATCATTGTATTAAACACAGCCCTGGCCCGCTCATAACAACCACTTGCAGCATAAGCTTGTATCAAGGCATTCCAGACCCTACGATCCACAGTGATACATGTTTGCCTAAGATTTCCCACCATGCTCTCTGCTCTCTGCCAAATTTTTAATTTCCCATAGGCTTCAATCACATGAACATAGATGGAGATATTATCAATTTGTTTGCCTTTCATCAGTGCCACATCAATCAGATTTTGGGCCATCTCGGGGAACTCCAGCTTGCAGTACAAAAGCACCATTCTCTCATACAGAGATTCATTAGGTTCAACACCATAGAATTTCATGTCAGAAAATATTTGAGAAGCTTCAGCCAAGCGCTCATTTTCTTCACAGCACCGAATCAAGGATTCATACATCATACAACTCCCTGTAAAAAGTCTGCATGCTCTGCTACAACCATATTCCTCTAGAGCAGCATCCAACTGCTCAGTCTGGCAAAGCATAAAAATTATAGCCTCTGTTATCAATTGATTGGATTTGGAAGAATGCTTCTTCAAGAACCCAAGCAATTCAAATGCTTCAGAGTGCCTACCAGAAGAGCTGTATGATCTTAAAATAGACAACAGATTCTCACCATCTAGATCATTGCTGTCAATCATAGCCAATTTCAGCATTTCAGCAGCTGTGTCATAACATTCAGCACTAACAAGAATTGAAGACATAGCTTGTGGTTTCATACGACAAACTTCCTGCATATCTCTGACTATCTTTTCAATATCTTCCACTTTACTTTCCTTTTTGAGAGTTCGGAGGAATACCTCATATAGAGCAAGATCTGGAGTGATACCATCATGAATCATTTCTTTATATAGCATCATTGCTTTATTTGTAACATTAAATCTTAGAAATATATCCAACATAACAGAGTATGCCAGCTGATCAGGTCTAATTCCAGACCTAAGCATGCAATTAAAAGTTTCTTCTGCCTCCACTCGCATCCCAGCCTTCGCATATCCACATATCAAGGCACTGTAAGTTCTCAAAGTAGGCTTAACTCCCGCATTCAACATCTCTGACATCACCCTTGTGGCTTCTGCTATCTTATTTGCTTTCCCAAGCGAGTCAATCAAAACGGTGTAAGTAATGGCATCAGGATTTCGACCTGATGAATTCATTTCTCTATAAAGCTGCAATGCCAGATCACAATGACCTTGTTTTCCATACATGTGGATAAGAGTGTTATATGTCATCTCATCCATGATAAACCCCATTTTAACCATTTCCTCACATATTTCTTTCACCTTATCAATATTACCTACTCTTGCAAATGCATACAACAATGAATTGTATGTCACCGCATCTGGAAAAAATCCTTTGGTCTCCAATTCATTAAAAAGCCGTTCTGCCCTTCCTGACAAACCACATCTTCCAAAAACTGATATCATAGAATTGTAAGTCCAAAGATCAGGTTGACAATGATGTCTCTCCATATCATCAAAAACCTTCATGGCCTCATCCAAATTTGATTCTCGAGAACAAGCACTAAGAAGAGTGTTATAGGTAATTATATCGGGTGTAAGCCCTGATCTCCTAACCTCATTCAAAAGCTCAACAGCCAAATTTGGTGTCATTGCACCCACCTTCATTCGAGCATTTATCAAAGTATTGAAACTAACAAGGTCTGGCTGACATCCTTTCTGGCGCATCAAATCAAGCAGTTCTTGAACCTTATTGAACCTAGCAGATCTTGCATAAACGCCCATGATGGCGTTGTACACTTGCACAGTAATACCAATAGAGGGCTCTGCCCTGGTGAATATTTCCACAGCTAGGGATTCCTGGTTTGCCTTTCCCAGGACAGCCAGTATTGTGGCAAGCATTCGAGCATTAGGGGAATACCAATGGCGCAAATTTAACCATTCATAGACCTCCAAAGCACGCTGCCAGTTCTGCTGGCCAACCCATTTCACTACAAAGCAAAAGTCCGTTGGTGTCATCTGCACCTTCCTATCATCCAACACGTTGGCTACAAATTGGTCTGGTTTCAACTCTAAAATCTTATCAGTCAAGAATTTTACCCTCTCTCTCCAATCTTTGGCCCTTTTGAGGGCAAGTTTGCTCACTTTCTTAACCCTAGTTCTGCTAGGTCTCCCCAGTTTTTCTTGAGTCTCATCATCCATCTCCAAAGACTGTGAAGTGGTGACAACATGGTCCCCATCATTTTCCTCAGAATCGGATCCTTGTTCTACTAAATGGGTAAATGGTGGCGAAGAAACAGTGAATTGGTTAGAAGGTGAAGGGCGAATTTCAGTGAGTTTAAGATGAGGCCATCTCACAGACGGAGAAGCTCTGCTATAGCTAAAATTGTGAGAGGCATTGGTCTTCTCACAAACAGAACTCACTTGGTGTTCATTAGCAGTAGGAGAGGAAGAAGCAGCAGCAGAACAAGAAAGAGAGTTGGTCTTGCATACCTTTGAAGGGGATGATACTATGGTAAGCACACCAGTACATGACATGCTCGCACTTCCCCACTCAAACCTTAAAAACTTATCTTATCAGAATCAGACCACCACACCACCATTTGTATTTGGCGTGTGTAATATCAGTATTATCACATCAACTTCCTCTTTAGGGTCGGTATTTTAGGGAATTCCGGTTTCTTTCGTCGCCATTAACAAAGTACAACAGCCACAATACTTAGCTAAAAGTGGGACCAACACCAACTAATACGGGATCCACAGGATATAAAAACTTCCCTACAGCTCCTACCCGATGTGTTAAGAATGTCCCATATTGATTAAACATAAAAATGATAAAGGGTTTATAAGTGGTAAGGGTCAACTATCCAAACAACTAGTTCTAGTTATTTGGACAATAGTTGACCCAAGCTCAATTCTTGTAAGTGGACTCTACACTCTGCTCATATTAAAAATTCAACACCGACCAACAAAAAAAGAAAAAAGAAAAACAGAAACGATGCATTGACTTCCTTGAGATCTAAGGTTGTTTGGTCGAACCATATTTCGTGATACCACGAGTTAATTTTGAATAACTTAATCTCCTCTAAACCAAAAAGAAAATGTCCACGAGTTTCATGTAGAGATCCGCTGATCCACTGGCACGGAATCAGATATTGTTAATCAAGTATTGATTGATTAGGTTTAGAAGTATCCAACTTTATCCTTAAATAAAAAGATATTGTTTCTAAAAAAAGATAAGTAAAAAATATAAACAAATAATTGTATAAAAATAACAATAATATAAAATAAGAATAAAGAAATCCAAAATTAAAAAAGATAAAGATAAAGACATATGAATAATATAAAATAAAGATAAAAATAAAAATAAAATAAGTAGGCAAATAAATAGACAAAAAATAAAACAAATAAATAAATAAAATAGACAAGCAATCCAAAGAGAGAAGATAAAAAATCAAAAGAAAAAGCTCAAAAAACCTATGAAAAAAAGAACGACCTCTTTATGAAAAATCCTTTACTCGTATCCTATTCCGTCAAAATTTTCTATTTAGGTTCAAGCCCTCGATAAGTTCTAAAAGAGTCATATCATTCATAATTATCTCATTCTCAATTCTTCTTAGGTTTTCCTCTTTTTCTCCTATAATCCTTAAGTACAATATTCTCGCATCTTCTTATTAAGGCGTTAGGATTTCTTTTTTACTTGTCCAAACTTCCTTAACTTTGTTTTCTCACTGTTAATTTATATCTTACCACTACATTCTTGACCTTACCTATTCTTGTAAAGTTACACATCTAAAGAAACATCTTCATCTTTGCTACCATTAACTTATAACTATGCACATGTTTAATGGGTCAAATTTGGCCTAATTAATAAATGATATAATTTACTTTTTAACTTGAATGATCCTTTTTTCAAATAAATCTCATGATACATCTTTCCATTTAAGTCACCCTGATTTGATACAATAAATTATGTCTTCATTTATTTCACTATTGCTTTGGATGATGGCTCAAAGGTGCTTAAACCAATCTTTTTATAGTATAACTTATGAATCAATCTTTATCTTTACCTCTGATGTCACCCTATGACTTGAAAAGTTACACTCTAAATACTTACTCTTAGTTCTGCTCAATTTAAATCCCTTTGACTTTATCGTATCTCTCTAAAGTTTTAGGTTGACATTGACACTTTCGTTTATCTCATCAATTAAAATAATGTCATCAGCAAACAACATACACCAAGGCACATCTCCTTAAATATTCATGATGAGTTCATCTATTACTAATGCAAATTGGAAGGAGCTCAACGAGGAATCTTGGTGTAGCCTGATATTGATAGAGAAATGTTATGAATCTCCCCATGTCGTCCTTAATGTAATCTTAATACTTTATAACATATCCCTAACAAATTGTATATAGATTATAAGAATTCTCTTAACTTTTAAATACCTCCACATAACTTTCCTAGGTACCCTATCATAATCATTCTCTTAGCCAATGAAAATTATGTGTAGTTCTCGTTGTCTTTTTCTATAATATTTCATTGATCTTCTAAAGAGGTGTACAGCTTCGGTTATGGACCTTCCTATAGCATGAAACCAAATTGGTTCTCTAAGATAATGCACCATTTCTCATTCTCTTCTCAATCACCTTCTCTCATAATTTTATGTTATGACTGTGTAGTCTGATGCCTCTATAGTTATTAAAGTATTGGATGTCTACTTTGTTCTTGTATAGATGAATTAGAGTACTAAATCTCTACTCATTTCTACATTTTGATGAACTTGAGAACCATATTAAAAAGTTTGGCTAATTCACAACTCTGTGGTAGCTCATTAGGTCTTACTGCTCACTTTAACAACTATTAAAGTTATGACATTTTTCTTATGATTTATAAATGTCAATTAAGACCAAATTAATAAAAAATAATATAAGAAATAATTTTAAAATTTTCACAAATTATAATGATTTTTACGAGATTTAAAAAATAAATTTTTTTAGTGAAATTCATCAATTTGGAGTATCTATACCGATTATTCTTTGTTTTAAAGTTAGAAATAAAACATCTGTGTAAAAATAAAACATTTGTGCAACAAATTTTCTATTAAATTTTCCTTCAATCATCCAAGAAAGATTCATAAAATTGACAGACTTTACTATATTTAGTTTGAGCAAATTGTAAAATAAATGTACAATTTTTAATTACATTAAATGAAAATTATGAAGACCAAAGTAAATGCACTAAAAGCATTTACAAGCCTTTTTTTTTTTTCCGGTTTTCTATATAACCAAAATCTGACCCTCCAAAATTTCAGGCTGATTTTTAACTGAAATTCTATAAACTTATTATTAAATCTCAAATCTCTAAACTTTTATACTGAATCCATGAGAGGATTTTTGTATGGGCCGTCACTCGACATTCCCTCTTTTAGATCTTTGAGACTGTCCCAAGTGTTTAGGTCCAAACAAGTTGAGCTTTCGGTTCAATTGGAGGGTAGGTGGCAAGCAATGAATCAGAATGACGTCTTTTCATTTTCATTCATCCAGCCCAAATTGCCGACCAGTGAAGTGTATTCCAGTGGGGGGCCTGAGAGTATAGGCGTATAGGCCTCAATGGCTTTATAGTAAGTAATAAATTACAAGCACAAAGCATTGAAAACGACATAGTAATGGTTATAAACATGTGGTCCATGATCCTATCCTATCTTATCCTATTCGAACTTGAAATTGAAAATATTTTTGCGTGTCTTTCACGTTGTCAATGCTTCTTACAGTGTCCGTCAACTCCCAACTAGTAGACCCTAGCACTCTTTTGTCAATTGCCCCATATCCAACGAACTTCATCCACTGTTTCAATTCCGGCTCTTAACTTAAACAATTCACCCACCAGTGCAAGACATCTCACCAATTTGTAATGTTATAAAAGACTTTGACCCAATAATGCTACTCAGGACCGACACAGTTTAGACCAAGAAAGATTTTATAATTTATATTTAAACAGGACAAGAATTACCCATTAAACAAGACATTCAAGTATGCATAGGCATATGTCACCTAATTAATAATCATTGTTAGTAAACAGATGGCAACAGCAGATAAGCCGGACAGTCTTTTTTTCTAGTTCTATATATAATAACAGGAAGGACGACAAAATCAAAATCTTGTAATCGAAAGGGAATTGACATTTGTGTATCTACTGAACACCAAATTGAAAACGTTTCAATGTTTCCAAATATTTTATTTGGTGCTGATATCATGGATGGCATCATCTGTAACCTCTCCAGTGAAGCAGGCAGCTAGATGGTCGACGACTCGACGGAGTTGGCGTCAACTCTATAGGTCAGGCACTAGCGTGACTGCCAAAGGTTCAACAATATTTTTTTTTTAATTCTTACAGATATAGCTATAAGATTTTTGTGGTTCATTATCACTAAGGTTTTGTAATCAAGCCCCAATTTATCCCCCTCATCTAAGGATCCAATTAAGCGTCTTTGAAGAACCACAAATGTAAGGTGCAAGGCTCCTTTTGGGTGGACCAATCGTGTAATTGGAAGTTTGATGGTTCATGCTTGGAGTGGAGATATTGACGTCGATTAAAATTTTTTAAAAAAAGGTAAAAACAAGAAATAACTTCAATATTCACCCAAAAATTATTTAAATGTAACTATTGGATAATAAAGACATGTTGGATTGCTAATATTAGGTGATTTGAGTTCGGCATTAATGAGTAGAGGTTAATTATTACATATATGTATAATTTCTTCAATATATACTATAATATCTATACCTTATAGTCAATCAATTTATTTAAAGTGATTCATTATCTTAATTATATATATTCGTTTAATAAACCTATGTATAAGATAAAGTTAGTAACAAACAAAATTATGATGAGATTATAATTATAAGACTTGTATTGTTTTTATATATTATATTTAAATTGTTCATAGTTATTGTTCTATCAACACTGAATATTAACAAATTGTAAAAAAAATATCACATATTATATGTTTTTCTTATAAAAGAAGCAGTCAATATCATAAATTGAAAGTATGAAAATAGTTAAATAAGCATGTGGGTGTTTGTTAAAGAATAAAATCATTAAACTGACTCAATATGAGAATTTTATCTGAAACATTATTTATATTTCTATGTAAATTTACACTATGAGATCACCAGTGCATTTCATATAGTGATTGTTACATTTTGATTCCATTTATGACATATCCTAATGAACGATAGATTAAGTGAAAGTCACTGGATATATTATGAATTATATAAAAGTAGTTGAGTAATTGATATAACATTTATAACATTAAAGTGATTAGAAGAAAGTTTCATTATCCTCGATTAGTATTGATTCGAAAACTTTTTAGCTAAAGTAGAATGTCACTTTGAAAATAATTTTTAAATATTATTAATAGAAGTAATAACTAAAAGAGTATAACTAATATGATTGGGCTCAAATAAAGTAGATATCAATTTAATACTTTATCTCTAATTGAAACATTGTGCTATGAAAGTAAAATTACAAAAAAAATTATGTACAAAAATGTTAGTCAAAAAAATTTAGCAATCTTAGTATGGAATGATCATGATGCATTATTATAAGCTAATCTTAATACATGAATATAAATTTTTTAATTAGATAATTAAAATAAATTAAAAATTTTATCTTATCTAACCTTAAACAAAGTTTATAATAATATTTTATATTTATTGCTAACATATTTAAGCAGCTAATATATCACAAATAAAGAATGATTGAAGGGATAAAAGATAATTTAATCAAATTACACTTTACTTTAAAATTTGAACATTAAATATGAGACATTTAATAAATAAGATTTAATATGAGATATTAATGAATCTTATTTAGACTCAATTGATATTTAATTAAAATTAATTATAATTTAAATTAAGGTTGATTGAAATTAAAATTATATTTTAATTAAATTATTAAAAATAAAAAATTTTATTATAAGTAAAAGGATAAAGTTTTACAACAATATAATAAATTGAAGCAACTTATACGAGGAAAAAAAGAACGTAACAAAGAAATACATGTCATGGTTTACGTCAATGCTGTCACTACCGACAGTCGCACATGTGATTAATGTGTTAACCTTGATCAACAGTTACGCGAGAGCTAATTTGTGGCAAGCAACGACAGATCTCGAGGGCAGTAAGTCAACCAACCATTCATGTCCGAATGACTTGTAGAGAATTAGTGAAGTGTAAACCCCTAACAACCTTTTGAACGATAATAGAAAACTGCAATTCATCTAGAACTTAAAAAAATGATTAACTACAAATGAAGATATATTATTTATTAAATTTGAGTCATTAATTTATTAAAAATGTATTTAAACATGCAATTTATTAATTATTACGAGTATAAATTTATTTAATATAAAATTTCCAATTTAAGAAAGAACCTTTTTTAAAAAGCAAATCCCATTGCTTAAAGTTGCAATTAAACGTGCCATCTTTCTTCGAGTTGCAAACTTTAGTTTGGTCACTTTAACGTCACATCATACAGAAAAGGCACTAATAAATGGCTTACAAAGGGTTAATGCATCTTAAAAAGTTAATGCATGGAGAGTCGATTTCTTAGGGTATGTTTGGATGTGGACGGAGGGATAGAAGGGAATGGAATGGAATGATCCAAATGACTCAGATTATTATTTGGGAGTTTATTTTGAAACAGGATGGAATAGCAATTGATGGCTTTGGAAGCCATCTTTTGTCATCCAAAATATAATATTTTTTGACCTTCTAAATTGGGAGGTCAGGGATAGAATGACATGGCTTGCCTTCCAAACCCTCTTATTTTATTTAAACTTTCAAACAATGGAGTGACCATTCCACTCCATTCTATTTTGTTTCATTAATTATCATTCTATTTCATTCTATCCTAAACTCTCAAACATACCCTTAAGTGTATATTGTCTGGTGTAGAGTACCAATACCAAATAGTATTAAGCATTTATTTGTTAGAACAGAATAGCTTTCGTAAGAAAGAATAGTTCCTACCTTTCTTCCTTTAAGTATATCCAATTACCATTTCATTTTTCATGTGTACTTAAGAGAAAAAAGAAATTAATAAAGAAAGAGCCCATTGACGAGTGGCATGGTCTTGGCAACGTAAGAGCTACTAGAAGTAGGGTGGGCGTGCAACTTGAGGAGGAACGTGTCAAATTTGTTTGTTTCATTGTCACGTCAATCGTCATGAACGTATTCCAAATCTTTCAAGTTGTATCCAACTGTGGCATCCTCCCTTCATTTGACTATTAATTAACATGCAACTTGATTAATTAGGACCCACGTTGAATCTACAAAGTGGTCCAATCTCCAACGAACTTTCTAATTTTAACTAATCTATATCCGTCTATTCCAATACGCTTTCGATTTTTCAAACTACCGCATAACCATTTACTGCTAGTTGTATGTTCAGACCTAAACTCGCTCAGGCATTCTGAGCCAAACAAAGAAGTAGCAAAACAAAAGAGTAGTCATGGACAAGTTTCGGAAGGGTAGTCTCCTCTTGTTCGGGAAGGAACTCGGTTTAAGGTATAGTTTATTGTTTTTGTGGGGTGAGTTGCACTTATCAAATTCAATGCTTTATGTTTCTTTTTTTGTTTTAACAAATATTCTATATAGAACAGCCAGGGATAAAAGTAAATACGAAAAAGAATGGGGAGAGACTAGAGAGTGGGGACCCTCTAATGTCAGCCAGAATTGAAGTCATGGAAAGGTCCAGTTGTTGAATTAGAGAGCAACCCTAAAATGAGTCTCAAACATGTGGCTTGGAAGTAAGACCACAGACTTGGAATTCATGTTTACTTTTCCTTTAAACTGCAGGTTAAACGTCATGTGTATTCTTTTGTGGGGAATTGAAAAGCTAACTAGAAACCCAATATACATGAATGAGAACTTGGTAGACCAAATGTTATTCTAGTAGGTCGGATGCAATGCACTGACCCACCAACCCCAAACGTTTTTGCTTGACTCCTTTTTTGAGGAGGAATAGGATTTCTTCAATAAACACAAAATAAAATGAAAAAGGTGGAGAAGTTGAATGAGGAGATGACTTCATTGTTCAGGCGCGCGGACCACAATTCACCACCGTCGAAGACCATCTATCCCAAATTCAGAACATATTTTTCTTCATATCTCTATCTTCTTCGTCGTTGATTATTTCTTTTTTCTTACGGTCTTGCTTCTAACTAATATGCCTATGTTCATCTTCTTCTTTGATGGTTAAGTTCTTTATTATGGTATTGAAAAACAAAATTCAGAAGCTCCAGTTTCTCGGTATCTTATCCGTTTATCCCCCTCTTCAATTACTTATCGGTACTGAGAGGAGCTAAGATAGTATCTTATTGTACTACCTATGCCAAGGCATAAATAAATAGTAGACAAGTTGTGTGGATAGAAATGAAGTGATTTACGTGATTATGTAATAAAGCTTCAAACAAGATGATAATTAAATTGATAAATGAAGAACACTTAAATTTGTAGACATACTGAATTTTGAAGAGGAAGGTTCATTTTTCCTTTTCTTTTCCCAATCGTCTTCTAAATTTTAAAATAAAGTAAAATTACTTTCTAACTTATTAAATTCATATCAAAGACAAAATTTTCTTTTATCACCGAGAATTTCAATCTCATATTTATGAGTGGCTCTTGTGTTAAATATCTTTGTGTTTGAATGTTCAAATTATTCAAATACTTTCATTTATTTAAACGTAAAATACATGAATCGAAATTTATTATTTACTAATTAAATTAAATTCATAATTTTATTTTCAGTTGCTAACTCATAATGCTTAAATATGTATAACCAAAAATTTTGTTTAATATCCAAAACATAGCAATTACCAGTTTTGGTTAAAAGCAAAAAAAGTAGCAACTTATTTCATGGATTACTGCTGTTGTAGGTAAACATTTAATGAAAATAAGTATTGTTATAAACCGGATATCCATTAAGTGCATCCACTTTCCTTTGGTTGGGAAGGTATGTAGCTTAAAATATACTCACTCTTATTTAAAATAAGTGTCGTTTTAGAGATATGCATACTTATTAAGAAAGCTAGTGAAATGTTTGATATACCCTTATTAATTGCATATTGAATTGTCTTAAAATTGTAACCTGTATAATTAGGATGTGAGAGAAATTAAAGGATAATTTTGGAAATAAAATTATAAGCATACATAAAAAATCATGAACGACACTTATTTTGAATAATTAAAATTTTTCTAAAACGACACTTATTTTAAATAAGAGAAGTACAATACAACGAAAGCTACTTCTTGTGTGATACAAAGGACTTGAAGGAAAAGGGCAGAAAGCATTTAATGTGATTAGCCGACCAAGTTTGACAATTTTATCAAAGTTTTAAGGGCTAGAAGTTTAGCTCTCCCAATTTTCTCGAAGTAGGTGTTGAACTTTCCCCTGAGATCAAAAAAATAGCCCCTTCCTAAAACCTTATAGTACCTTTGTGTGTGAAAAAC
Source organism: Erythroxylum plowmanianum (assembly GCA_025531925.1). Classification (NCBI taxonomy): domain Eukaryota; kingdom Viridiplantae; phylum Streptophyta; class Magnoliopsida; order Malpighiales; family Erythroxylaceae; genus Erythroxylum; species Erythroxylum plowmanianum. The sequence continues at coordinate 6,859,318 of JANVCQ010000005.1, forward strand.
GCATACTTTATTTCTGAGCTCAGGCCCTTTTAATTTAACCAAACTCATGTACGGAGAGTCAAGCATTATTTAAGGATAAGAGCAGCAACAACGTTGGACTATGCACCCTTTTGTTGTGCTGTGTTGTGTCTCACGTACGCACGGTTTCTATTCTAATTAAGTAAAGAAAGAGCCTTCGTGCCTCCACATCGTTGAGTTAGTCTTGGTAATGTGTTTCCATTTTGAGATTTGAGTTGAATTATCCACTATTTTAAATAGTCCCGGCACTCTTAAATTAGCATTCAATTGTTAGAAAGTCATCGGTGAGTTCTGTGTCCTCTGAAGTTTTTTTAATACGGATTGATAAAGCTTGTTGACTAATTACTTACTAGTAGCAAATTTCGGATAGTCAATTGTAGATAAATAAATATGCGTCCCATTATTTGGTATTTAAGTATTTAGATTATTCCACTGGACTAGATATTTTATATGCTATGTATAAAATAGTGAATCCATTCATCCAGAATATGTAATAATTTATAAATTGAGTATTTTAAATAAATTATAATTTACAATTGATTATAAACCTAAGTAATGGTTTAGCGGCTTAAAACTTTTGAAATTCAATAAATTCTAAAAAAATCCTAAAGGTTTGGTGTGATTTGAACTTGGAGATTCTTACAATTCTTAATTCATATTGTTCTCTACATAAAATCAACATCAATGTTTACGTCTTTTCGTGTCTAGGTTGTGGAAATGAATACACATTTTAATCGACAAGTCTTGAAGAAAAGAATGTGATCATTTCAGTTTTAAAATCATGAATGCCCCAACGTGGAAATCTTTCTTTCTGAAAACGTGGTCGGAAAGCAAACTCATGCAGACCCCTCTTGATTAAATAAATCTACACCAGCTTACAAAAGGTTCGATAAAGAGGAAAAAAAAGATAGGGATTAATTAATGTATGAGTTGTTACTATTAAATGCGAAGGTTATCTTAGTTTGAATGCGTATGGTCATAAAATACAATAGTTTTTTGTATGTCATCTCTTCAATTTTCAATTATATGCGAATCAGTTAACTTGCATATGTTTCTTAATCTGTTAATATATATTAATGTGGAAATTTTCTGTTTCTATATATTAAGATTACATAATTTAGAAAAGTTGTTTTTTAAATAATAAATAATAATCTCTTAACCTAGATTAAATCTATACTTGTTAATACAAAAATCTTATAAAGTTTATAACATATTTATATAATGAGAAATTGTTCAAACTATTCTTTAAATTATATTTAAGTCAATGTGCGGATTACACAAAGTCCTTGTTTTGTTGAGGTCTAAGGATGATTATAATGTACACATTCTTTTATTTGTATTTTTAAATTATATTTATTTTTATTATAATTGAAAATTTTATGAAAATTTGAAATATTCAAGATAAAATTTATAACTTTTTTAGCGATTACTGTTGGTAAATTAATTCTTTTAGGGGTACATGGAGATTAAATTACTTAGCCAGGCGGTGAAAAGAACCTGAAAAGAGGATAGCTTTGGGTCAACAATGGACTTCTACATGCCATGAACTGGACTGTGCAAACAATTGTAATAAAAACAAGAAATGGAAGAAAAGACACGGACAAGACATGCAAGCATTTGCTTAATGCTTTTTTGGTGGGCTTGACTTTGACGATTGACAACTGTTGTACAAACCAGGCATTTCAAACCCACCGGCTCCCGTCGACCTCACCTCCTCTCCTCCACTTTATTTTTTCTTCTGTATTCTACTTTTCTTATCTACATATTGTATTAAATACGTACAATACCGTTGATGACCAGTGTTGGAGTGTATAATATAATTATATTATAGGGACATATCGTTCTCTCCGTAGACAATGTTCGAAAAAGCTCATGCCAGCTTCCCACTTCTCACGTGGGAAATATCTACTATTATATAAACCTTATCCCTCTGCGTGACTTTCCACCAAGTTTCTTCAAAACGAGTGGAGCTTGGATCCTATATATTTCATTTGCTTTCATTCGTTCGTTTCAACTTTCAACACTGCCCAGTTGTATCCTCTCTGCCAAATCTATCTGGAGGAGTACTGAATATTGTACACAGTAGTTGGTCAAATTTGAGCAAGTCTTGAAGCAAATAAGGCTAGCTCGTTCATTTCTGTGTGGCTATGGATTATTCGTCGTGGGTTGATACTTCTTTGGATCTTAACTCTAAGCCTCTTCGAGGCCACGAGGTAGTACTTGAAAAGTTTCGATTGGCTAAGGAAGAGGAGGCTAGTTTCGTGGAGCGGCCGAGGAAGAACAACGTTTCCGTCAAAGAAGAGGTCAGTGTATGAAGAATCCTTTCTGGGATCGATATTTATTTAGCTTGCAGTAGCCTTTTAGTTTCTGCAACAAGTTTATGCATGATATGGGTTATGCGACCGTCTTCTGTTGTGATTTTCTTCGCCAGATTGTATTGGTTTCATTGAAAAGAATCATTCTTATCACGCGATGATATGATTTTTGGCTATAAATTGCGTCTACATGTGTACTTTTTATGTGATTAAAGATTTCAATTTTCATGATTGAAGTTTTAGTTTCATCCACAAAATGAAAACCTTTTTTATACTTCTACAAGTTTGCAGTTGTTAAGGTCGTCCGTTTTAGTAATGCCTTCAATTAACAGCTTTGCAAGTTTCCATCTTTGGAGAATAGTTGAAATTTCTTTACTATACGTTTTCAAATTTGTTTTGTATTGGAGCTAATATTCTGCACTTGGACTTCCAGACTGGTGCTTTATTGGAGGAATTGAATCGGATTAGCGCAGAAAACAAGAAGCTTACTGAGATGTTGACGGTGATGTGTGAGAACTACAATGCTTTGAAAAGTCAATTTATGGATTATGTTAGTAAGAATCAGGAAATTGAGGTTGCTCCTTCAAAGAAAAGGAAGTCCGAGAGCAGCAACAACAATGATAATAATATTACTATGAATGGAAATTCTGCGAGTAGCTCAACTGATGAAGAATCTTGCAAGAGACCAAAAGAAGTTGTCAAAGCAAAAATTTCAAGAGTATATGTCAGAACAGAAGCGGCAGACACAAGCCTGGTGAGTTTATGGTTCATTAATATTTATCAAGTGTGACATACTCTTAAATTTTGGTCTCATGTCCTGATAAGGGTTGCGTGCTGATTATTGCAGGTTGTGAAGGATGGATATCAATGGAGAAAATATGGCCAAAAGGTCACTAGAGATAATCCTTGTCCAAGAGCTTACTTCAAGTGCTCTTTTGCTCCAAGCTGCCCTGTCAAGAAGAAGGTAAGCCCAACTTTAAGTTTTCCTCCTACTACATGAAGTTCAACTTTTTGGGTACACAAAGTGCGAGAAATCCAATATGAAACTTCTGAAATGTCACTGAATATCCTTGATTAGGAAATGTTTAACAACTGTTAGAGAAAGTATGCCGATGGGTACTTGTTTTTATCTTCTAAAGATGAAACCAACAAATTGTATCCTTCTTTGATCCTAGAATCCATTCACAATTGATCTTATCAGATTATCTTTTGACCTATAGGTTCAAAGAAGTGTGGAAGATCAATCTGTCTTGGTAGCAACTTATGAAGGAGAGCACAACCATTCGCATCCCACACAAATGGAGGCAACATCAGGCTCAAACCGTAGTCTGGCCCTTGGCTCAGTACCATGCACCACTTCCTTTCCCTCTTCTGGACCAACAGTCACTCTTGACCTGACAAAATCCAAGTCCAGCACCGACGTCAAAAGTTCAGCGCCAAGAATGGATGCACCAGAAGTTCGACAATTTTTAGTGGAGCAGATGGCCTCTTCCTTAACAAAAGATCCCAAATTTACTGCAGCACTCGCAGCAGCCATCTCGGGAAAAGTGTTTGAGCAGAATCTTACCGAAAAGTGATCTAGTTTTTAGGAATTTCCGAGTTTTATGTAGTATGAGTTTCGTAAGAGTATTTAGAAATTTGGAACGCATTTGTATATACAACATTCAAAAGAATGTAAAATGTTTCTGTAGACTTGTTTTCAAATTTGATCTTGGGAGAAAATATCTCTTCCATCCACAGATTATGATTCAAGTTTTACAAAAATGTTGTTGAGGTTGAGTCGTTTCCATTGACTTCACCATTCTTAGCTTTACATTTTGCAGTGGATTAGTAAATGTTTCCGTTGATTGGTATGAGAAGAGCACCATCCTGTAGCCAGGACATGCATGGACCAAAAGAAAGGTTCTCAAATTCTTCAATTAGTTGTCCTAAATTGACTTATAAGGTTTTGGCTGGCATGATGACTGCTTCGGTACATAAGCCGGACCACCATTGTTACGTGCCGTTGGACTACATTTGACAAAGTTGTTTGTCTTACCTTCCAAAGTCATTGGCCTGGTCTGTAGTGGATTATAAGCAGAAAAGAACTTCCGGTTGAACGTAAATTCAGATTCTTTTCATACTACTGTAGGAACGTGGAGATGACTGCAAAGTGGAAATTTTATATCTCTAGTCAAATATAAACGCTTCCTTTGACTTAATTCTCGAGAAAATTTATGATTTTTGACATAAAAGATTAGTTATTACATTCAACTTGTTTACTAACATACTTCGTCTCTTCCTATGATAAGCAGCAGCTAATAGGGACTTACATATCATTGGTTACTATCCTCATGTCTGTTTTAGAATATCTACTACTGTGTTGGTGCCAAAATTTTCAAAACCAAGATTTTTTAAGCTAACAGCAAGAGAAATTGGTACATGAATAGTTTATAGATTGTCATTTCCCATGAAAGAGAGATTTTTCTTGCTCAGATGCTATTAGAGACTTCATGTTATTGGTTTATGTTGTGTACGATTCATAGGTGCAATTTTGATATGTTTTGAGAAGAACATGAATGCTTGTTAAAAGTCTTTGACTGAACACGATGTAGAACATGGAAGTGGCTTAAGGCGTGTCCTTCCTGAAATCAGAGGTGAATACACAGACTAAAGACACAAACCTGTCAACGGAGCTGAGATTTTTCTGTAGGAGACACGGCCTACGACATAGTAGTATCACGAACTGTCTTCAAGTAGATATCTCTTTTGTGGAAATCAAAATAAGGACATGAGTTTAAAATAAGGACATGTTGATGTGGCAAAATATTTTGTAGGAGAGATGGAACACAATTGTGTCACAAACTGTGTCCAAGTGTATGAAAAAGTAGTAATATCCAGAGGTTGAAGACACAAGGGTATTGTTCTGAATGATAAATTTCTTTAGGAGATATTGTCTAGGACATAAATGTGTCACAGTCTCTAAGCGCAAGGAAAAAAAGTGAGATCTATAGGTTGAGACATAGTCGTTTCTTAGGTTATGTCTACATAATCAACCTTATCTAAAAGTATATTTTTGGTGGATTACAAACTCTAGAAAGATTCTAAGATTTGTTATAATCATTTGAGTTGCGTTAGCTTTAGTAAAGGGGTAAGTTATGTTGAACTTTACTAGTTAAAATTTATAATTAATTATAATTGTGTAAACCTAATTTATGAATAGAAAGTATGTATTCCTTATTAGAATAGTATTGATTAATCAATAGTAAAACAAGTACTATAGGCTTATGAGGATATAGGCACACCCAACTGATTAAATTTCGTTGAAATTGTTCTTATATTCTTATTAGTTCTTGTTTGTTGCTTATTTTGATATAAAATTTAATCTTATTGCGTACACTTTATTTCTTAACAAGTGGCATTAGAGCATCATTGAAGTAAGAATGACTTGGGCTGTAAAGTTTGAAATAGGGAAGTTCAATAAAATGGAGCACTTTAAACTAAAGTAATAGGATTTGTTTGTGCAACAATGCTTGTTAAAGGAAATAAGTAGAAAAATATGGATGCGCTTAATTGGGAGGAGTTACAAACTTGAGCAACTGAAACCATTCAATTATGACTAGAAAATAAGCCTATATACTATGTCAAGAATATTGCATTCCTTATAGAGATATGGATGAACTTATAGAGTTGACATATGTTATAATATCTCACAAATAAGTTATATATGATGTAGAAACTATATAATCTGAAGATGTAGGAGGGAACAAATTTGAAACATGTTAATGCATTTAATCAAATAGTTAGTAATCTGATCATATTTGATGTGACTATTATGGATGAGGAAAAATCGTTGATTATGCTTTATTATTTACATTTTTTTATAAACATATTGTGATTATACTCGCAATTGGACATCATCATTGTGCTATTGGCTCATAATCATTAGAGATTCAATACCGATGAAAGCTCTCAAGTTGAAGAGTTATACATGAAAGAAAATTAAGATTACAGGAGAAAGTAAGAGAAAGATGGCTCTTATAAATATGGTTCCATTTTTAAACCCAAAGGTGAAAAGGAAGTCTGATGCTATATATGTGAACTAACTAGACATATCAGAAAGGACTATTTAATCAAGAAGGAGCAAAGGGACGAAAAAATTAATGATTTATTAAGATCGGCTAATTTAGTATAGAGCAGAGACTCATATTACAATAATTAAAATATGCTTTGTATTGAAAGGGTTAATTACATGACTCATAAATTTGAATGTATTATAATTACTTTACATGACATCAAATAAAGATTGGTTTGTATTATATGCATCTGAAAAATTTGGAGCTATTCATTTGAGGGATGATAAAACTTGTAAAATAAATAAAAATAGAATATGTCAAGATTAAAATGTTTGATAGCATGGTTGTGACGTTAAGCATTTCTTAATATGTACCATATTTGAGAACTTTATCTCTTTGAATATTTTACATACAAAGAGTTGTGGATATAAAATCGAAAGAGACAATATTAAGGGAACAAAGGATATGATGATTATAACGACAGGACCAAAATTGGTGTGCAACATTTACAGACTTAAAGGGAGTTTAAATGTAGGTGGTGAAGCTATAGTATTCGAGTCAATAGAAAATAGTATTGCATTATAACATATGTAGTTAGCTCATCTCAGTGAGCGAGGGATGATGAAAATTCGTAAGGGGAGCTTATTCAAGGGTGAAAAACATGAGAAATTAAACTTCTATCAGTTTAGTGTGTTTGGTAAAAAGTTTAGGCAACTTTCAAGGATGCATCATTTTAGGAGTGATCTTTATTATAGAAAGTGTATGGAAAGGACATGTCAAGATTAGTAAAGCATAGTACTAAGGTGATGTAAGTGAAACTAAAACAACTTAAAACATAAACTAAAGGAATTAAGAATTCTAGTTTTAGAAATATAATAATGTCAAAAACTAAGTATTAAAGTATAATCGTGGATAGAGCGAGACTAATAATTAAGCTGTCAAAGAGATATTGTAATGATTCAAATTTTTGTCAAATTATTCATAGTGGACCAATAAGAAAAAAAAACCTATAAAACTATAAGTTGAGCTTTTGAAAACTTAAGTTTATTTCTTCCTTAAACTCTTTTCCTTATAGGTTACTATTCACTTCTAACTTTTGTCACTCATACCTTCACCGTCTAACCACCATTTTTGGTGATCTAGGACTTTACAAAAAGCTCTCGAGACGCTCTACCAATCTCATAAACTTATTTCATAAAAATCAACCCAAATTTTGAGGAATCACGACTGAAAATTTTGATTCATTTAGGTAAGTCACTGATCTCCTAGTTCTAGTCATTTTTGGGCAAAACTAATATCACCATTGTGTCTAACGACCCTAAAAACATAGGAAAGGATAGGAGCCTAACACTAATCTGCCTATTTTACAAGTGAACAGAAATGAGTTATTCTCACAAACTAGAAGGATTTTCGACACAATATCAGTGCCACTGGATTCCTAGAAGTAGGGGTGAGCATTATTCGGGTCGACCCGATTACTCGGCCCGGCCCTAATTAATTCGTGTAAGCAAATGCTAAATTTCGGGTAATTCGGGCCGGCCCGGGTATTACCCGAATTATTTTCGGGCCGGGACGGATAACTCCGAAAAAATTCGGGCCGGCCCGATTACCTGAATTAAATTTAAAAAAAATATGAAATAGGGTAATTAGGATAATTCGGGTAAATCAGGTCGGGATAATTCGAGTAATTCGGGTAAATCGGGCCGAGTAAATAGGTAATTCGGGTAAATCGGGCCGGGTAAGTTCGGGTAATTAAAAGTTCGGGTTCGGGCCGGGTAAGGGAAAAAAAATTTCGGGTAATTCGGGCCAGGTCCGAATAGTGAAAATTCGCCCATAAATGATTAGCTTACTTCTAGGTAGGGGTGAG
>JANVCQ010000005.1:6873202-6878202 GCA_025531925.1 Erythroxylum plowmanianum
GTAATTTTGTGTTAGATGATTCGGTGCCATCTTACTTCAGGTCTCCTCACCTGTAATAAGTCCATAATGTGTTTATTTGAGAGGAAATGGGTAGGCCTGTTATACCATTAGAATGTATTGTGACGAAGAGAGGGAGCATATGAAGGTTGCAAGTGACTGAGGTTCTTTGAAAAAATCCATCTATCACCATTGATGAAGGATTCCATTTTGGTATCTAGAGGGATATCGATAGGAGCTTTGTGCAACTGTTGTGTATGGTAAAGAGTTCCTTAGCTTACCCAATTATCGAACCATAGGGAAATTAGCTTTTCGTTACCAATGGTGTAAGTCTTATGGTCCTATACAAGATTTCTCAAGTGCAGTCATTGATTCAGAAAATAAGAATTACTTGGAGACATGCAGACTACCCAGATGTTTCACCCTTTAAGAAAATAGGAATGGATCCACCTTATCCGTAAAGATTTTCTATCTTTGATAATCCACCCTAACCTCTTCAATATGAGGGACAAATTTGAGAGCCTAACAGTCGTAATATTCAACCCTCCTTCTTCTTTGGGGTAGTAAATGTCAGTCAATTCTATTTTTGTACTTCCTTTAACTCCTTTCCACTGATTCCACAAGAAATATTTAAGTGTTGTTTCTATTGCCTTGATGACCCCTTTGGAAAGGAATATATGTGAGCACTAGTAGATATGAAAGGAACTCAAAACAAATTTGATAGGTTGAATTTTCCCAACAAATGATAAGAATTTATTCACCTAGGAACCTATTCTTCTCTAAATTTTCTCTACAATTGGAGTACATGTGAGGGTGGTAAGTCTTCTTGTTGAAATGAAATACATAAATAGACTAAGGGTGGTTCTTTCTTAACTATACTAGTGAGCAACACTATTTGGGTAGCCATTAGAGCAACTCGTTTGGAAATGATAAAATGACTCTTATTGTGATTGATACGTAAACCTGATATTTCTTTAAATTTATCATGAGCCTTCATAAAGCATTGGATCGACTCAAGCTTGGCACTACAGAATAATAACAAATTGTCTATAAAGGAAAGGTTAGTTAAACCAAGTTTATTGCACTTAGAATGATGTTTAAACATAGTATTCAAGGTCACTTCATGTTATATTATAGAGTTGAGAACTTCCGTGCACATCATGAAAAGATTGGGGAAAATAGGATCCCTTTTCCTTAAGCCTTTCCCTGCCTTGAACAAGTTGGAGGCACTGCCAATAATGAGAACTGAATAAGTCACTGTGGTGACACATTCCTTAATCCATTTGAAGATGATATCTGGGAATCTATACGCCTCCATTGTCTACCATAAGAAGCTCCGTCAAACATTGTTGAAAGCTTTATGAAAATCAATCTTAATGGTGCAATTTGGAGTTGATTTCGGTCATGAATAACCCTTGAGTAGCTCTTATTCAATCAATATATTATCAACAATTTTCCTATTACAAATGAAAACTCCCTGGTTTTCATTGATGAGTGGATGAATGCTTTCCTTAACCTTATTGCGAGGATCTTCTAAATAATTTTATAAAGGAAGTTTGTATAAGAGAATGGTTTGAAATCATCGAAGGATGTGGGGTTTTCACTTTTCATAATCAAATAAAGAAAAGTTTGATTAATTTCTTTGAGACATATTTCATCTAAGAAAAATTCCTTTATCACTTTCTTGACAAAGGGACCTATAATTTTCCATGATTTTTGGTAGAAATATCCATTGAGTCCATTCGAACCTAGAGCTTTCACCATTCAAATAAGTAAGAGTTTCCTCAATTTCTCTATCAATAACAATATTAGTCAACATTTCAAAATCTTCATGGATGTTGTTATTGATTGTTATAAGTATGGGTTTCATCATTTTGGAATCTTATTTTTATTATGGATATAGGGATTTGATGATGTTTTAGGCTCGCTAAAGGTCCAATAAACCTTGAGTTTACTGCTCCTTTAACACCGATCAAGGTCCAACGTTGGGATTATGAAAAATATGATCGAAAAGATTCAATCACATGTGTTCTTATCTTCAATGGTAAGGATTTAACTACCTTTTAGAGGGACTAAGGAAAGCCATGTGAAAAAAAAAAAGATGGGTGAAAGAAGTGCAATGTCATAACATTGAAAATTTGATTGTATGTGATAAAATTTTGTTAAAAAAAGATTCATACTTTAGAGGATACAACTATCATGTTGACTAAGTTGATTATTAAGAAAAAGTTTAGACTTGATTAATGTCCAAAGGTGATAAACATAGTTACAAACTAATCTATAAAGAGTTTATTCACTAAAGTAGAGATTGTTGTATGATTCATATACATTGATGCAATTTTAGAATGTTTTAGGATAACTGGGTTGACTCGAGTCCACTTATCCGTAACACACAAATTTAACACTTAAGAAACATAATTCCTCTCAACCTAAAGGTCTCATCTTTGAGTTGCAATGGTCATTAGTATGGGAGTTTCCGAGGTTTTAAAAATCTGGTCCAATTCCTACCCTAACAGGTTAATGTATTATAAGATGATTCTATAAGTAGGTCTATTGATCCGAGTAGTACATTCTCTAATAAATCTTATCATCAACTACTCGTTAGGGGTCTAAGGGAGGTACCTTAGTTTACACTTTTATGGCGGAATTCTATCCACCTGAAAGCCTATTTTATTTCTTGGTTTGGGATTAAGAATATACTTCGGACTAAGAATATATGGCAAGACACTACTGATACAATTTGTGTCTTATGAAAAATGAAAATTGAGGATCGAGATCATCTCTTTTTTCTCTGTAGTTACTTTAAAACAGTCTGGAGTAGAATTTTGCACCTGATATTTGTTCATGACTATTATTATTCTTAAGAACAATCTCTTAATTGGGCCATTAGGAACTCTCAATATGGAAGACCAAATGCTATTCGTGTTAAAGCTACCTTCACTACTTCTATATACTTTCTTTGGAAGGAACGTAATGCTCATTTATATACTAATTATGAGGAGGGGAATATCAAGTAGCTGACAGGATAGTTAACTGGATTAGAGCAACCTTAAGTGCTAAAAATCTTCTTTATTCTCTTTCCCCTAACATGAAACTTTGGTGGAATCTTTAATATGGCTTCTCAGGATACACTACTCACTTCATTTCTTAATCTTTTGTTCCTATATATATCTTATTAGTTTAGAAATCATTGTACTGCTATATTAGTTTTGTCTATAGTTTAATGCAAATTCAATTTCCAAAAAAAAAATTTTTAGGTGAACAAGACTTAGGATATGGGTGTGGCCTAAAACATATCCTTTATGAAAGTTAGAGAGGAATACATAGGAGTATTGATGTGGGTTGATGTTTCTTTAAGAGACATCATATCACAAACTGTATTCAAGTGCGAGGAGAAACAATGATGTTAGTCCCTAATATCATTTAAGAGTGGTAGTGAAATAGATGTCTACAAAATTTAACAAATTTTCTAGCCAGTGTACTCAATTAATAACAATCAATATAAACAAGGATGGCAAACTTTTCTTAATATAAATTATCCATATAATTGATCAATAAATTAAAGAGGATAGGGAAGAGAGAGTGTGAATCTATTTATAGTGGTTTGACAAATAACCCTTGTCTACAGCTACTTCTAAGACTCCTTTTGGAATTCCAAAGTAATTCTTCTTTCAAAATGAAGAACAAACTTTGTACAATCTTTCACGGTAAAGGGAAACCTTTCTTACAATCTTCTTCTAAGGTGAAGATGAACCTTAATATCATCTGGATCACCCCCAAGTATAATATTCAACATCCCAACAATGTATTACAACTCAAAATATCTCACTTATTCACTTGATAACTCCAAAATGGCTCTCATACACAAATAACGCAATGATCCTTTAATGATTGAAAAACGCTTTGAAATGTGTGTATATGTCACCTAAAACCTTCTTGATACTGAAACAAATGACAAAACACATATTTATAATGTTCAGGGACCTAAAGTAGCTGTTACAATGGCTATATCTAATACACTGATCAAACAGTATGCATTTATAACACCAGATTCACTATCTATTAGAACAATGGTTGACCTGTACACATATTAGTCGAACAATACATTGAATAATGTTGCTACAAATTCTCATTACATCAAATTTAACAACTCTAATCTATGTTAGTCGACCATTAATTTATATAGGTTGACCATTCATCCTGAAAATATCATTTTAATAATTTCAAATGTTCAAAACCAATTTGTTTACTCCAAACATGATTATAACAATTCCCAAAATGTTTCACAAAGATTATTTAAAAGATTAAGAGCCTTTTAGATTAAAATCAAAAGCTTTAATGCCTCTTAATGAATGTAAAGACTCAAGCAATGAAGTAAGACGAAATGATTGTATATGAAGAGTCTTTTGGATCATCAAATTAACGAAATGACCTTACAAATAATAATACAGTATGTAGAATAACCTTGATGAGCCTTGATCTCCTTTATTCTTATTTCCATCTTAATTTCATTTATTCCACTTAGCAGCTTATTTTCTCAATCCTTATTGCTTATATAGTGGAGAAGAATGTACAATTAATATTATGGGTGATTTGTTTGATGTGATTGAATGCAAAGATAGTTTCTCTATTGAAGAGCAATCATAAGAGATAAATGAAATTAAATTGTATCGTGAAAGTTTAGAGAGTTTTGCTAGATCATCAATAAAGAGAGAACTTGTGATGAAAAAAATGTAGCCAGGTATACTTTTAATTCATTATTTACTTATTAATAATATATTTTTATCATAACAATTAATTTAAAATACATATGAGTGGTGGAGATTATTCAGTGATAGTACTCCAACATTAAGAAAACTCGCTATTAGGTCACTCAGTCGAACAACTTCTGTATCAGGTTGTGAACATAATTAGAGTATTTTTGAAAATATTCATACAAAGAAACGAAATCGTTGGAACATCAAAGACTTAATGACCTTGTTTACGTTATTTATAATATGAGA
>JANVCQ010000005.1:6883202-6898519 GCA_025531925.1 Erythroxylum plowmanianum
ATATAGTACACAAAAATATAACTTCTAAATATAAATATCCATCAGTTCGGGTTGTCACTATATTTATATCCAAATCTATATCCATATCCAATTTTTAACATCCATTTAAAATTTATTTTTTAGCCTCTATATCTATTTTTTGAGGTCGGATAGTGTGAATATTAATCGGGTTGAAAACTCACTGAGACTCTCACGCCACAATTCTTCACATTTTATTCACAATCTCACCGTTCCTCCGTGGCGAAACTGATAACAATGCCTGCTGTGAGTCGAAACTGACAACACGTAGCACGAGCACGGACTGCCGCACAACCGCAGCTAGTTTCCCACATTTCTTGTCTATTTCTTCCAGGGTTAAAGGGTGTCTTAACCGGAGCATTGTTTTCCCACTCAGCGACGTTCATCGGCAGGATTCGTTAAGGGCCCGACATTGTATGCTAGCTCCAACTGCATGTAAAGCTTCAAACTTTACCACAGTAATAGGAAAGCTTACCCCTCTTATGGGTTCGCCCAAATAAAGAAGTTATTTACTGCTGTGGTATTTGGTGAATGAGAAAGTATTCCATTTTATTTTTTCTAATTTATAATTCAGAAGGAGAGAACTGACAGTTCGAAGTTGACAGCAGTAAAATCGGAATTAGCTGCATTCTACCTCGGAAAAGAAGAGATTAAAGTACAAGCAGGGACCCACTTATCCAAGCAGCTTCCACCCATTGAATTGGTACAGGAATTGGTACAGAACGTTGGAACCGTAAGGAAAGCAACTCAAAAACTCAAAGCTGTCCCATCTCTTAATGGCTTCAACTTCTCTGCTACCGAAAACCATCAGTCCATTTCTCAGCACTCCACGTTCGATTCCTATTCATTTCACCAAACCATCACTCTTCAACACCTCGGACCATCTTCCATGCACCAGGAAGCCATGCATTCACACCTATGCAAAGAAGAAGAACCAATGGTTGGACCCTTTTGATGATGGTGAGGACCCAGACATGGAATATGGATCGCTCTTTGTGGATGGAAAGCAGGAGGAAGATCCAAGGCCACCTGATAACCCCGACAATCCATATGGGTTCTTGAAGTTCCCAATGGGCTACAATGTAGAGATTGCTTCTTTGGCCTCCAAAATTAGAGGTGATGTCAGGAGGTGCTGTTGCATAATTTCTGGTGGAGTTTATGAAAACTTGCTGTTCTTTCCTATCATTCAACTGATCAAAGACAGGTAAAGTTTGTCTGGAACTTGGTGAATCTTCAATATTTTTGTTTGGAATTTTGTGTATTTGGATGTTTCTTGTGCTGTTCTGTTTTAAGGTATCCTGGTGTTCAAGTGGATATGGTGGCAGGAGAAAGGGGTAAGCAAACTTATGAGCTGAACAAGAATGTGAGGTGGGCTAATGTTTATGATCCTGATGATGAATGGCCCGAACCAGCAGATTATACTGACATGGTTGGATTACTTAAGGTTTGTGCGTATGCTCTACTATTGTCGGTACTATATTCTATTTCTCTTTTATTTGGTACAAATGTATACACATTGCAGGCATTTAAGATGCTTTATATTTGAAGATCAAGACTAGTCCACTAGAAAATTATATGCTAGCTGTTACTTTCAGTTGCACTGATTCTTCAGATTATGCACATCATTTTTCATAAATCATTAGCCGCTCTTTCAGGTGATTCCTCTCTTTATGTTTCATGTTTACGAATCCATATTATCAACCTGGGCTACGTTGTAATTGGTTCTGCGAGCCATGTGCTTGCAGAATAGGTACTATGATTTGATCTTGTCCACGAAATTGGCGGGGCTTGGCCATGCAGCATTCATGTTTATGACATCAGCTCGGGATAGAGTCAGCTATATTTATCCTAACGTAAATGCAGCTGGAGCAGGATTACTTCTATCAGAAACATTTACACCAGATGGCCTGAATTTGTCAGAAGGTGGTTATAACATGTAAGTTGATACAGAACACTGGCACACTTGCATTCTTAAAAGAAACAGTGCATGAGATACTACTTGACTGAAACTGTCTTTTACACCAAGAGACGTTCTACAATTCAAAGTTCTTAATTGTAATCTTTTCACGGACTCCTGTCTCCTACTTAGCTCTCTGAAGGGTTTTCTTGTTTACTTTCTGCTTGATGAAAAAGTGTGGTTTCTGAGGTTTACTTGAAAGGGACAGAGTACGATTTTCTTAAGGAAATTGGATTCCTTTGTTTTAGGTACCATCAGATGGCTGAGTGGTTAGGAAGGCCATTTCGCAATGTTCCAAGGCAGCCAGTGCCTCCCTTAAAAGTTTCGATTTCAAGAAAGTTGAAAGCTGTTGTAGAAGCAAAGTATAGGGCAGCTGGTGCAGAGAAGGGGAAGTATATAGTATTTCATGGGATAGAATCAAATTCAAAAGCTTCCATGCAGTCTAGAGGAGATACTGATAGCTTGCTGCCACTTGAAAAATGGGCATATATATTCGATGCTGTAAGGTATGGATCTTTGGCAGGTATATTTGTAATGACTTGATTCTTCTGCAATTCTGATATCTTCAATAGTTGTCGTTGATAGCCCAAAGATGACTTCTTTTGAGTAATGTGCCTTGTCACTATGGTCTTTCAAGTACAAGGCATCCAAGTCATCGATTCTGAAACAGCCTTTCCTACTGAACCTTTTTTTTCTGTTAATTTGTCAATAAAATTGGAATCTTCAGACATAAAATTGCTAATGTGTTGAAAACAGGGGATTTAAGCCTGTCTTTGTGATTCCTCACGAGAAAGAAAGGGAGAATGTGGAGGAAGTTGTTGCAGATGACATTAGCATTGTCTTCATCACTACTCCCGGACAGGTGTTTTGCTTCATTCTATTCACTTCTGGCTTTTGACCTACCCCTCTTGTTATTTTCTACTAGTACCAAAAAAACTACAGAAAAGTGAAAATGAAGAAGATGATTTATTCTTTTTATGGAAATAACTGTACTTGAAGGATACATTACTCCTGAGGTGTGACCCGAATGTGATGAAGCAGTACACACACCCTAGTTCTACTCTGTGAAAAACAACGTACTGTAGAGGAAGAGTTATTACAAGAGAACGTCTTGAATCATCTTTGATCTGCTTGTTTCAGCTTGCTGCTCTTATTAATGACTCGGCTGGGGTAATATCTACAAACACAGCAGCTATCCAACTTGCAATTGCTCGAGAGAAACCTTGGTAACTTTTTTGCTAATTAACACCTCTTTCGCTAGCTCATTCTATATTTTATGCCCTTTCTTTTTCTTCTTTAGGGTCCTCTACATTCCTTGTCTGCTCTTGAAATTACGTTTTTATATCATAGTTCTTCAGTTCTGTGGAATACAATATCAGAATGACGCATGCAATTTCTGTTCGTCCAACTCTAATTAGCGTTATGCTGATACTTTTGCAGCATTGCCCTTTTTAGCACTGAAGAGAAAGGCAAGCTTTTTATTCCTAATGCAGAAGAGAAAAACTGCACTATTGTCTCGTCTCAGACTGGGAAGCTGAAAGATATTGATGTGGAAGCTGTGGAGAATGCAATGCAAATTTTTGTCATGTCCCTTGCCCTGGTCTAGAAGATGAAGAGGATCATTTTCTGAAATTATGGTTTTAGTTTCATTCCTTCTGAATCCCTCATCAACTTTGACTTCAATACTAAAAGTCCAAGTACCAGAAGTCCATACCATTTGTATAGGTGCCAATTTGTGAACTAGAACTTGAAAATATGCAGAATGAATGAGGAAAATGAGTAATTCCAGGTATCACTAAATATATTGGCTTTAGCAGCCTCAATTGCTTCATAGGGCGGAGTATTTTGAGCTGGTAAAGACCTCAGCATACAGTATTTACATTAAGGGGTGAAATCCTGGCTTCCATGGATGAACTCTCGTACATAAGCCGTCCGTTTCTAGAAGCAAATCCATTTTCACATATATATTGAACTTACTCAAGCTAATTATACAACCTCCACAATGAAACATGGCTGCACACGCTATAGCCTTACAGACACAACATAACAGAGGCATTTCGTCCAATAATCTACGATAGAAAGTATGGATAATCTATTGAATGGCCCATGAAGCTTCAGCCTTTTAGAGTTATTAATATGCGAATATCAAGGAACTGGCGTTACCAGTAATGTCAAAATTGGGGGGAAAAAGTTAACGCAGTACAAGGGAAAGGTGTCCAGAATTAAGCTGCCATTTAACTAGAACTAAAAGACTAGTAAAGGACCTTTCCATTGTCTATCCATCCATAGCATACTGTTAGTGATTTGTAACATGTCAGCTCAAGAGAGAGGCTTTGCGCGTGTGGCCAAATCCTCCTTTGATTCCAAATGTATCATGAATACATAGCCCAGAGACCACAAGAGAATGTATTGGATAGGCACCCAAGAAAGGCATGCAAAAAGACTCAAAATGCTTCCAACATACTGAGGATCTTTTATAACTCCAAAAGGAAATTCTGTGACCCAGGGAATGCTCTTCCCAAAACGTACACCATAGTAAGTACCTGATTCACCAAGCAATTGATATACCCTGCAAAATGAAACTTTTAGCACAAACTACCAAATACAGAGATGGATGCAAAACCTTCACACGATATGCTAATGACTTTATCAAAGCAACAGTTCAAAGCTAAAATAGAAAAGTCTCTCAGGTCAGTTTGCAGGTTGGGAAATGGTTTAAGCAAGTCCACTTTTCACCAAGCTCCTAAGCTGGAAGGTAATTATTATCGGAATACAAGTTAATGATCGTCCAATAATAGTTGAATGGGCTATGCTTAATGGTAGGTCAAGTTAATCAACAGAAAAGTAGCATGTGACACATCTTTGCCTCTATAAATAGATGGACGTGTGAGAAACACAATCTAAAACAGACTACACATCTGAGTGCGCACTAGTTGAAATGGTTTAGCCAGAGTAGGAAGTAGGCCTCCAGTGGATTGAACGACTGAAAATGGAGGAACCGGACCTTGAAAAAGAAATTCAGCATCACCTCATCGTACAATTGTTTAGCTCAAAATACAAGGCAATTTAGAAAAGAATCTATGAGGTCAGCCATAACTAATTAAGAATTCAAGCAAAGTTGAGATGAAGGAAAACCCTGTGGAAGAATCAAAGTGCAAAAATTAAATGCAAAATCTGTCATTAAGAATTCGTAGCTTATATACATTAGTAAGCTAGGTTAGAGCAACAACCATTACTGCTTTACGAGTAAGCACACTAAACATGAGAGCAAGATCTCTACAGCTTCTGGAGTGGATTGGGAAATCACGAATACAAAATCGATTTAACTCTACGATTGTTGAATCTTGCAGATGTAACCTGAGTCCCATCATTCGAATATGCAGGCTTTTCTGACTTAGAGATTAACAGAGGGGGCAGTGGAATAAATAGGATATACAAGAACACACATACACATAAAGCACTACAGATTAAGACGTTAACCAAACATAACGAAAAGGAGTGAATTTTTTTTTATTTTTTTATAGTGCCCACCGCTAACTATGTGGGCTTTCAAATCAAAGACAAATATCACTGCAAAACTATGGAAAAGGGTCCCCATTCCAAAATACAATCCACCCAAAATCAATGTCAAACAAAATCCAACATGAACACTAGTAACCATTTGACACAATCATCACTGACCAACCATAAGCATAAGCGGGAAAAGGAAGCAAGCACAATTGACAAACCTGAAGTTGAGGAACTGGCCAAAGCCAAAGAGAGGCCAGAAGTAAAATGGTGGAGGCCAAGAGAGAGAGGAGACAGAATACAGAGATATTAACTGTAACAGTTTCAGAAAATGAGAGACATGTGCCATAACCTTACACGGGTCTCTCCCTCTCCCACAATGGTTAACCCACGTCTGTGGTCTTGTCCAAAGCCAGTAATAAAATGGGAATGGAAGCAATACCCCTATTGCCGCTAAAACATCCATTTTTATTCCCAAAGCTTTTGTCTTTCTGTTGA
Source organism: Erythroxylum plowmanianum (assembly GCA_025531925.1). Lineage (NCBI taxonomy): Eukaryota > Viridiplantae > Streptophyta > Magnoliopsida > Malpighiales > Erythroxylaceae > Erythroxylum > Erythroxylum plowmanianum. Next base: position 6,889,183 of record JANVCQ010000005.1, read on the forward strand.
GCCGGAAAACGTTGGCAACTTTCGATTTTACAAATACCGTCGATGTTCCGGTATGGAGTAACGGCGGCGACGCTTATAAGGCCTTCGCGGAAATGGTGGGCTTGGCCCTGAATCGATAAATTCTAGCAAAAGTCAAATGGGCTGTAAGATTCATGATGATGAAAGCATGACATGGCTCGAGTCCTTTTCAAATTCAACCCATAAACCTAGTTACATGGGATTATGTTGATGAACATCTGATGGATGCATTTCAAATGATATCTCCTGCAAAGTAACGTAAGGGATAATGCAATAAAATTTATGTTAATACTAATTATACATATAATTTTTAATCTAAAGAATTTGCAACAATAATAATAACAAAAATATCTAATAAAAATTCCGCTAAAGTAGCAAAACTCGAGATTTGGAGAAATCTAATAATACTAAGCCTTACCTTTAATTAGGTCCTGATGTTGCTTTCAAACGATCTAAATGTATGAATCTAAAGAGTTTGCATGATATAATTTAGACTAGCTCACTTTCAACTTATTTGCAATATATTGCTCATATAATTCTGCTACTATGTAAATAAAAATAAAGATTGAAGAATTATTCTAATAAAGGTTAATCGTTAAATTTTGATTTTTAATTAAATAGCTTATAAATTATTATTTATACTCCAAAGTTTATTAAACATTTATATAAATAATAATTATTACATTTTTTGATAAAATAAAGAAAGACTCGTAAATTCACCTAAATAACGACACCCTAGTAAAATTTTTTGCTAAATGCGAGATTTGAAGAGGTTCAATGTACACAACTTTATCCTTAACTAGCCAAAAAAAAAAAATATTTCGAACCTAATGGATCAACCTCAGTTGCTTTATTAGCTTCATCATTAATTATTCTTGTCAAATATTTGAAAGCATGAATAAAGGGATTACTTTCGTATCACTTCTAATAGGCTTATTCCGTTTGTCTTCGAGTATAACAATCACATAAATTCCACGATTCCCTCTCATGCAAACATAAACAATTCAAAAGTGTGTGCTTTCAGTAAAGGCAGTCGGATTTGATTCTCAATATCGTATCGGAAATGAGCTTCATCAAGAAAATGGTCAACAACCCAGAATATAATTGATTGCTCACATATGTGCTAAGGTCATATACATGTTCTGAAGCTTAAACGTATATATTGCAGCAATAAGAGCAACAAAACTATTAAACATTAGTTGAGTAATACAAGCTAAGTTAAAAGGTTGTATCCATTGATCAGTAGATCCACTTTCGAGACATAGCTATTGGTCGTGTGGACAGCACCAAGGCTGAGAAAGAACCTAAGATTATGCTAGACATGCAGACTGTATCTTTGTAGTCATGGAAAAGTAAAAAAGACAATAGATGAAATCTCTAAAGCTGGAATGCTCAACGTAATGAATCGTATATACACCTTCACTACATGGAATTTTGCTCTGTGATCTTCCTCTCCTTTGTTATCGGAACAATTCTGTTAATAAAGAAGAATATGTATTAAGACTATTTTTTGTTATCTCATACGAACATTCAATATTCTCATTCACTTTTACATTTCCTTCACCATATATTTTATCAGACGATGAAAACCTACACACACGAGCATGTTTAATTATATTGCAACACGAAACTTAAGATTCAAGTCAGTAGTTATTCCTTGATGAACTTGTCCTGAAACATGTACTCATTCACTAACAGGCAGAGTTTATAATATTTTGAAGGAAAGAAGCTTTTTAAATCTTTAAAATGTGGTGTATAAAATATGTAATTCTATCAATTTTAATTTTTAATAAATTAAATTTGAAAATTTTATTTATATGCTCCTAAATTTGACATTGAGATATACATATCATTTATAAATTAAAAAATGAGAAATTTTTATTTGAGAAAATTAAAATGCTCCTCACTTAAGCACTGACATCTCGAAACAAAAAATCATGAGTTCATATTTCAATTTATAATACCTAATAGAAATTTAAATCCTTAATCTCTAAAATTAAAAACTCATATAATCTAACAGTAAAGTTTAGATTTTCCCAATCAAACATTTTTTTTCATTGTGGTGTTGATGAACCTGAAAGAAAAAATTGATAGGTATCATAGGATTGCACTTTAATCTTATGCTCTTGTCGAGGTCTAACTAAGTTATTTTCCTACAAATAACTTAAAAATAAGAGATAAAAATGTTCTTTCCTAACAAGTTTTGTCCCACTCTTCAATCGTCGCCACTTCTATTCAACTCGCTTGCGGTTTAAGGTATGTTGTTTCCTTGTTTGGTGCATAAGTTAGATTGATTTCTTTTAACTTCATAATCTCTTTTGGTTTCACCATTTATGGTTTGAAAATTTTTAGGTTTAATGTTTCTTCTTATTCTTTCTTGCGATACTGAAATTTTTGGGTTTAATGCTTATTCTTCTTCTTTTTTGCGGTACTAAATTTCTAGGTTTAATATTTCTTCTTCTTTTTTGCGATACTGAACTTTCTAGTTCTGAGTTGTATTTTGTGTAGATGGTTATTGCGTAATTGCATTTTGAAATTACAGTACCGCTTAATACTCCTTCACAGAATGGAGTGGTTTTCTTTGCTGAAGAAAGTTTTGGTTTCGTTGCTTTGCTTGCTGGGCCTCTATAGCTGCAACCCTCAGTTTCCAAGTCTCTCGTGTTCGCTATGGTCTCCATCTCTTGGCCATCTCATTTCTCTCTTGGAAATTTTGAGCCTTCATTTGTGGAGGTTTTCTTCTTTTCTCCCCGGAAGTGCGTGGTATGAAGTTCATGTCTCTAGAAAGCAGTTGTGTGGATGAGTGAAGATAGTGAAGTTTACATGTATTAAATTGGTTTTAATAAATATGTTCCTATATTACTTGTTTATTGGCACATCCTCATCTATTCTCTTCCTAAAAATAATCATTCTATTTCTTATCTATTCCAGGCGGTGAACCAAACACTCTGTAAGGGAATGGAATTGGTGGAACATATGGTTTGACAGAGGATTATGGTATCTATTCTAGACCTATGCTGAATATAGATGAGCCCATCACTGGTGTCATACTATTCACCAAGTTCGACCTTTGAATTTCAATCACCCCATCCTCTTCCTCAGGCTTATATGACTTTTGCACTTTATTTTCTTTAATGGTTGTAGGATTAACTATTTTATCACGCAATTAATGTGATGGCTAGCACTCTCTCTTTTGGATTTATCTTTATGTTAATATGAAGCTTCCCTTGACATCTTTTACCTATTATCTTGGATAATTAGTTCATTTGCACCTCAAAATTGTGAATAGATGCAAAATTTGATTGCATCACCTTATCAAATCATCCCATATAAGACTTAAGTTTCCTTAAGTTATCTAATTCAGATCGATGGAAGATATACATTGCTTGAGTATCTCTTACATCAACTTGTCCTATAAAGATGGTAGTTATTGAAATTGAGGTCTTTATTGTTATAACTTATGTAGTCCCATAAGTTTGCCTACTTTAGCTCCTTATTCCTTTTAAGAAAAATGAATGCAATTTCTCTCTATAGTTGTAAGTATTAGATAAAGGATCATTCTTAACAATTGGGCTTTCCTTGTGAGCAATTATATAGTTTGCATTTTCATAGTAATTTAAGGTAGGCTCCAAATGCATATATATGTAAAAAGGAAATCCATAGATAACACACTAATAACATGCTCCCTATTGTCCATGCCTTAATTTAACAATATTTTTATATGTTTAGAAATATCGGCAACATGCAATGCCAAGTCTAAGGATACTTTAATCTTATAAAGAGAAGAATTTGATTTTCCCCTTACAACCTTAGTTGAAGAATTCTTGGCTAAGGTTTCAATAATTTATTTAACTTCCTTAGTAGTTTTTGTAGAGATATTACCTCTTACAGTAGTGTCAGTCAAGGTTTGGTATGTGAGAGTAAGATTTTTATTTAAAAAACTGCATAACCAATTATAAGGAATATTATAATATGGCATTGGAAATTATGCTCTATATCTTTCTTAAGCTTCATGGAATGCTTCTCCTTCTTTTTTATGTAAAATTTTGCATCTACATCTTAAGCTCAATGGTTTTATATAAAGGAAATAATCATACTATAAATGAATTATATACTTGGTCTCAATTCTCAAAAGAGTCCATATTAATCGAAAGTAGTCATACCCTTGCTCAATTTCTTATATACTAAGGGAAAGAAAAATCTCATGCTCATCTTGTATTCGGTAAGATCATTCAAAGCATTGCTCAGATTGAAAAATAAATTTCCTTAATGAAGGTGATAGTATCTTTCCTAGGTAATCCATTAAATTTCAATGGCAAATGAAGATGAGTGTGTTTGAGCTCATAATTCTCTGCTCTTTGACTTAACTTGATATGTGAAAGACTAACACTAATAACAAGCACCTGAATGTCCTATATATATACGAACTCAAGGCTGTTGCTCCCTAAAACCAATAACAACACTATTATTACCACCATAATTGTCAATGGCTCCATCATTGTTTTGATTTACAACTATCAATCTTATTCTTTTTATATTTTTTATATGTATATTTGCTCAATTTCAGGATCAATTGGAAGTAGATCTTCCAATTTTACAAATTTAGATCTCTTACCCCTCATCAACTTGAAAACATTTGATAGAAGATAAAATTAAAAATAGTAATTAAAATAGTCCCATCAATAAAGACAAAAACTTGATCACTTAAATTTACAAGTGCATATAATCAAATGTAGTAAGTTTAAACACGGAGTATTTCAAATTATAATTCTTAATAATTTCTAAATTTATTGATATTAACAAAGCATTGAAATTAAATTAAATAAGATTTCATATAAAGTAATAATTTAATAAACTAACAAAAGTAAGCTATAACTATAAAAAGAAACCAATATAATAAAATGATAAGGTTTTAGGGTTCATTTGTAAGGATTTTTCAACGATTAAGTAATATTAATTATTAAGAATAAAATAGTGATTAATTTAAGATATCTATATCCTTTCTTAAGGTTACACTGGTATATCTAATTAAGCAATTCTCAATGCACCGTTAACCTGTTTAAATTCATCAAAAATAGTTAGTTAATTTGCTATCACAATAGTATATGATATCTCTTTTAATAAATCTAGAGTGTTTATTCTTACAGTGCATGAATTATACTTCTCTTTTCAATAATTTATACAATTCCTAATATTAAATCCATAGTAGTCAATTATAACTTAAGAATTAAGCTCAAAGAGAATAAATTCATCTTAAGCAATAGCTAATTCTGCATTAATAATTGAAATATCCAACATAAGTCACATCCCTAATCCTAACAAGGGATTTAGATGCCAAACATAACGTAATTGATATCTTAAAGCTTTAATTCAAGCTCCATACGTTTTAAAAAGTTGTTATTTGTCATATTAGTCCTTAATTATCACTTACAAGTCTATGAACCAACAATGAGAAAATATCATATACCTTAGATCAAACATGCTACAAAAATGTTAAATTACAAGCTAATTTGGCCCATATAAGCATTCAAAGTATATACTTACCAATGTTGTTTGTGAATAACAATTTTGTGTTGATAGGGACTTACAAAGGCTATTGAGGAGTTACTCCCTCATGAGGAGCATAAGATGTGTACTAAGCATATATATGAAAATTGGAGATAGAGAGTTGATGACTTCAAGATCCAGTTATGAAATGTTGTTAGAATCTAGAATTTGATGTCCAATTACAGAAATTGAAATAGATTGGATGTGTGAAGACAATGTTTGAATGTTATAAGGAGATATGATGTAAGGCATTTTTAGAGCATAACAACAAAATAATTGCATTAATAATAACATATATGAAACCTTTAATGGTTGGATTATAAAAGTAAGATTGAAGCCAATCATTAGCATTTTGGAATATATAAGAAAAATGGTGGATGATAATAACACATCAAAAGAGGATATTTGCGTTAATGGCATCATAACTTTACTCCTAGGATCATGTTTCAGATAAAAGAGAACAAGCAAGAGAGTTTTAACTATTGATTGGTATAAGGTTGATGGGCATAAATTAGGGAATGAAACATATAGATGTTATATTAAGTTCCAAAATAAGACTTGTACATATAGCCACTGGTACTTGGCATAAATACTATGCACCCAAATAATTGCAGCTATAAATTGAATATCATATGATTAAATATATCGAGAAATGCTCTATTATGGAATAATTTATGTAGGAATATAAGTACTCCTTCTAACCTTTAAATGGTGAAAGATTTTTGTCATCTTATGAAGGCATAAAACCTTTGATAGTATGGAGGATGTATGGTCACCAAAAAATGTAGATCAAAAGGTTTAAACAACCCAAGATAGAAAAATGTCTACATATGAGAGAATTGTGAGATATACTAAATGTGATATTAAAGGACATAACCAAAGAAGGTGTAAATAAGAGGTATGTCATTTAAGTTTCATTATGATGTTGCATATTTCTTAGTTTCTAGCAACATATTAACCATTAATAATTCAACAAAGAAGAGGCATTATTAAAAATAATAAACAAGCCTAATAAGTAGAAAACATAATCACCCAAAGTTCACAAATAAGAGAAACAATCACCTAAAGTTAACAAGTTGAACAAAGTTATATTCATCAGCTTGTATGAAAAAGATAAAGCAAAGGTAGAAGATCACAAACAAACAATTAGACTGAGCTAAATGTAAATATTGTTCCTCCAATAAATAAGATAGATGTAAATAAAAGGGAAGCTGAACGGTTTCAAGATTTGCAGGTTATAGAGTAAACTACAATAAAATAACTGGAGCAATGAAATATCATATAAAATTTTATATAGTTTGATTTGTTATAACATTTGCATAATTAGGCGCATTACGTAAATTGATTTACAATTGTTTTTAATGTTGGATGTTGACTCCTAAATTAAATATATGATTAATTATGCAAAGTTGAAATTCACAAACAAGCACTTCATGATATTATGCCACAATCCGTAAATCCAAAGAAGAGGAGACATAGATAATGCATATATTTTGCCTTTATTTTTTAGCATTTAAAATGATACTACTTTTTTTTGTAAATATAATTGGATTATAGTATAAGGTAATTATTCTAAACAAGTCATTGTTATTATTAATTTTATTCTAATACTATCAATATTTTAGACATATTAATTTTCTAAAATGCGTATATATATATGTATATGCACTTATGATGATATAGTAAATTGGATTTTTTTTGGTCAATTTCTAAATATAATTATTGTAATATTGTCAATAGGAATTAGTTATTAAGTTATCAACATAGATATGTAATATGTTGTAATATGTACTAGATTAATAGACTATGAACATTTAATTCATAATTAGATCAAGTTAACATTCAATGCAATAATATATAGGGTAAATTTCATTAGACTTCATATGGTTTGACATGTTGTCAATGTACCTCCTGACTTTACTATTAATAATCTCCTATAGTTTTGGTTTTATAATGATTGTTCTCCTACCATCATCTTTCATTACAAATCCTAACTATGAACTTCAAAATGATATTGTATAGTGTTACATCTAGTACCATGTATAGTATCACGTAGTGAAAATGGTGTCGTTTTGGAGCATGCAGTTAGAGTTTTTAATGAAAGTTGATGGCAATAAGGATGAGTGTTATAAAATCAAAATTATAGGAGATTATTGTTAATTTTTAAAAGTCAGGAAATATATTGATAATATACCAAACCATAAGGGAATCCAACAAATTAAACCTTAATATATATTATCCGATTATAGGCCTCTTTAACAATCTTGGAAATTACTTAGCTTTCCTTACATACCATCATACTGATTTCATAATAAAAATGCCTTTATCTTTTCCTTCAAACTTTTTGCTCTTTAACTTTTAGGAATTAATTATATATTTTGTCCTCATTGTCATATTTTTTTCATATTGAAGAAAGGATTGACAACCCCTTCCCTAAACACCAATTATACCATTTTAATATTAATTTAAACACATTAACAAATTACTTCCTACAACTCACTTTATATTTCTATTAATTTTAAAATCTTCTACAATGAATCCTTATCTACATTGACAAAATTGCTTGTTTACCACTTATTTACCTTCTACTTTGACTTCTTCCTGATTATATTGATGAATCCTCGTCTTTCACTCTATTTTTAAAAATTTATAATTAATAAACAACATTAATCCAAGGTTTAAATGCCCTAGTTAGCATGTTTAATAACATTAATCAATTAAATACTATTTTTGGTAAGTCAGAAAATATTAAATACTATTATTAACACTACCTTTATTAATATTTGAATTTCAAATTACAAAACACACTATTTATATGGTAATTAAAGTTGTCACCTGATAATCAAATTGAAGTAAAGAAATTAGTTAATACTATTTCATTCAAGATTGACAAAAACTTTAATTTATTAATTCTAATTTCACATAGCTAGCATAACATGAAAAATCAATTAATTATAATACAAATTTTAAATTAGGGTAAAAGATAGGGAGCTCCTTTATGGTTTAATTTTCCAAAAAAAAATCTATTTTCTTAAACTTTGGTTAAAAAATAATGACGAAATATACGTCTTATAAAAATCACATATGAACTAATCAAATACTGCTTACATGACAATTGAATTTAACTCTTAAACTCAAATCGAACTAATAAATTTGGACTTAAATAAAGTCGAATTTAATTGGTTCGGGTAAGATTTTAAAGGTGAATTAGATTACCATATTAGTGATATTTTATTTTTTATGTATAATATTTATATCGTGTGTGTCACATTATTATTTTTTAATTGATGCCTAAAAAAGGAAGTTTTCTAAAAGAATTAAGATTTTTTCTAAAATAAAGGAAGATTTATTTGTTTTACCCTTAAAATTATTATCTATTTTGAACAAGAATGTGAATACCGTTTCGTACCTATCAATATGTATCGTACCAGACTAAAATTTATACAAAACAAATGGTAGGACATACTGGGTTTAAATATCGATCGGCCAAATGTCGGCCAGTATCGAAAATTTTAAATAATAGGGGGACATTTTTGTAAAATTTTCAAAAAATAAACGGACTGGTATCGATCGGTATTCAAAATATCGGCTAGATCGGAAATTTTAAAAAATAGGGGGACATTTTTGCAAATTTTTTTTAAAAAAAAATTCTCCCTCCCTCCTACCTCTCCTTCCCCTTATTTTTTTCAAAATTTTTTAATTAGTTATTTTATTTATTTCAACTTTTATAATTATTGTAAATTTTTAATTTTTGTTTTTAAAATAATAATAAATA
>JANVCQ010000005.1:6898619-6930326 GCA_025531925.1 Erythroxylum plowmanianum
CCAAACACTTTGAAGAAAATGTCCTACTTGTAACATAATTAGAATGAAAATTTTATTATTTTATAATTTAGAGGGTAAATAAAAGAATATTATTTTATAAACATAGTGTGATTTAATTCTAGACTTGGAAGTCGCTTATATAATGGAAACTAAAAATAAAAAGGTCAATCTCAACATAAAGGAAAGAATAGAAAAAGGAAGTAGATATGTTATCATAGGCTCCTCTAATCTTACTTTGAATCCTTCTTTAATGCTAAAAAAATACTATAACCATGAAAATAAAAGAAAGGGGATGTTAGAGATGTTTCCGTTGGCTTTGAGTCAAAACACTTTTCAAAATTCCACTAGGTTAATCCTAATACAAATATTTATAGTTAAGGTTATAAAAAAAGAGTCCTGTACTACTTGAACTTAAGAAATAAAAAGCCTTTATAAACTATGCACGAGAACTGATGTTGGACCAATATTAATATTAATGCCAGTTTTGTTATAGAGCTTTTATGTCACGTATCACTATGTAAACAATGCCTATTACCAAATTGTAATTGGTGCCAAGTTTGTCATGTAACTTTATTTGTAAAGGTATGACGAGTCTGACATTAATTGCATACACTACTCTGGCATAGATCTTGTTCTACTTTTTGACTTCTTTGAACTTCACAAAAGACAAATGCTTGCCTCCTTGGCAAGTCTTTATAAAGTTCTTCATCTTTTTATCTTCAAATGACTCTAAAATCTCCTTGATTGGATAATTATAAAGAAATTGCACTCAATTTTGTGTTTTCTTCTTAAGATCATAACCTATAAGAAAATGAATTAAACATAAGAGAATGTCATACAATCCATATAAAATATGTTATAAAAGTGCTAGATAATAAGTAAATTATCTCTAAATAATATGTAAAATACGGACATATGAAATAATTCACTTTTTTTAATCTTATCTACATGACCAAAGCTAACACGTCACGTAATTATTATCAATGTTGCAAGTCCTAGTTGATATAATTAAATAAAAATTAATTTTACTAACAAAAATTGATTGATTAAAAAATATCTGTTCCACCACCTGAAAATTAGTATTGAATATAAGGATAAATATAATCATGACATAAACAAGATTCTATCCAATCATAGAGCAAATAATACCTTATTAGGATAAATGTCTAGCCACCATGAATTACTAACTTATAGGTGCATATAACTTGGATTTTAAATTGGGAGTTATGTTCTATATATTGCCACCTTGTCCAATGTGGAATTCATCTAAATTCTACAAAAAAACTTCACTTTCCTTTATTACATGGTTTGTGGTTCCCAAGTCTATAGACTCATTATAATCATAACCGAAATGACATGGCAAAATTGTAGCGTTTCACTTACTTCATATTTTTTCTTCTTAAAAGGACCTATTTCTTTCCATTTTAATTAGTTGTAACCCTTCTTGAGATCCTAAGAGTTATGGAAGTCTTTATTTTACTTTACACCTAGACTTATTATAGTCCTACCTCTTCTTGCTTTTGACTTCCTATTAGCATGAATTAACCATATATATATTATTTTATCATTCATAAGTCCCAAAAAATTGGTCTGTTAGTAATAGGCACCTAATAACATCCTCCATTATCTTGATATTCTCACTGTTGCTTATGTTTTATATGCTCCTAACTCTGAGATAAAAATCATTTGATAACTTATATTTCGTACCAATCTTGATAAGAAATGACTAACTAATCATTTTGAAATTAGCCTCAAATGCCTTTGCATTGAATGCTTTATAATTTTTTGTTTATTCATTTTTATTTTTATAAATTTCAAACTTGAGATTGAGTAACTATAATTTGGTCATTGAGCTGTTATTAAAACATACTACTAGTGCTAACCATATATCTTGGACTTTATCATACCTCTTAAACTCTACCATAGCATCATCATCTATCTTACACAAGCTAAGGATTTCTTCTTTTTATAGTCATATGCCTTATGATAAAATCCCATGTTAATTATAACCTCCTCCTTATGAACTTCCATTATTTAATTTAGTGAGTCAATATCCTCTTATTCTTCTAATACATATTGGATTTTAATATCCAAATTTTATAATTTTTACCATTCAAATTTCCACCTCTATTGAATTTTGTAACAGTATCTTTGGATGTAGCGGTCATTTTCCTTAAAGACATAATCTCCTAAATGATACATTTGTTATCTGATTGTTATCTTTTCTAATTAATTTGATGTAATTTTCAAAATAAAAACTTTAATAAATGACACATTTTTATCTAATTTGTATCATTTCTAATTAATTTCATTTAACTTTCAAAATAAAAACTTTAATCGATTTCTTAATTACCGATAAAAACAAAAGGTTACTAAGTTTCCAATTATTATTCAAATAATAATTGATCAACAACTAATTATTCTATCTAGCTGCATATAAAACTAAAAGGAATTGAAATAACAATGCATTTCTATATACTATCCATACAATAAACAATTGTACTAAACAACTAATGATTGTAGTAAAAGAAAATAATACTAATTAGTTATAACTAACATAATTTGCTAAACATTGAAGTACTTATCCTAAGCATTAGAGGATGCTATCATCCTAATATTATTTTAATGGTAAACCATTATGAAACATATTCCTAAATGCTTCTCCTTTTTAATAACTCTATTAAGAAAAGTAGCATCAAAAGGAAATATGGTTCTTGATAATGAACATTCCATATCCTTGTCAATAATTCCCCCTCTAGAAGCAGTAGCATCTTAAAAAGTGCCCATATGAACTATTTATGATGACTAAAAGCTCCATAAGTAGAATGAATCATGACATAAACGGTTATCACATGAGTCCTAAAGTCTTATCTAGTTAGCCTACAATAATCGTGCAATTACCTCATTTAGCTAATGAATGTTGTCTTGGTTTAAACATACGGGTTACTTTTAACCTTCTTATCCTTTATGACTCTTTCCTAAAATCAGTTCAAGAGATGAAACCATCACAATAACTATTCAAATAATTGTATTATTTGCTTAAGGCTATGTTTAGTTGGATGTAAGGTTTTTAATATAATGGAATAGAATGGAATGATTTATAATAGAATGAAATATAAATGAATGTAATATTAGAAAATTGTTGTTTAGGAGGGATGAAAGAGTTCATAATATAATGTAGTGAAATGTTGTTTGGAAGAAGGGTTTATAATGTAATATAGTGGAAAACTATTTATCATTTGACATTTCATCATAAACCTCCTAAATTGAAGGTTTCTCATTTTTCTTATTTAGAATGGAATGAAATATAATATGAAACCCTTGTCTTCCATCACATCCTATTTCATTCCATTACAATCCCTCCTTCCAAATGATGGAACAATATTATATTACATCCCATTCCATTAATAAACCCCTAACTAAACATAGTCTAAGTCAATCATCAAATGCCATATTACTTGAACAAATGGCAATCAAACTAAATATTTGACGTGAGAACTTGTCCAATAAATATATTTTTGAAAAAGAGGGTTATCAAATAAACAAATTATATGATGCATTATACAATCAAATAAACCAAATTATTTACTAATAAAATTATATAATAAAATTAATTCTTCAATATGGAAGTGCGGAATTGATGAGGAGTATATATTAAAAAATTAGTCGTTAAATATTTTATGAATTTGACTAAATGACTCAATACATATGATAAAATCTATAATAAAAATGAGCCCAGATAAATAATGAATACAATTTTCTTTTGAATTGTTCAATTCAGATCTTAGTTTATAAGTATTTTAAAAAGATTAAAATCGATAAATCCTAATTTTGTGGGCTTATTATAAATTGAATTATTCCTAATCCAAAACATGAACAAACCAAATAAATTAGAATACCTTATTCCTATATGCAAATAGTTCTTATAATTTCTTAGAATGTTTACTTTAACCTAAGTTCCATCTCTAGGTTCCGAACATAATTTATTCTTGTTTTAAATTAAGTTGATCTTATATTCAAACTGACCGTATTGATGGCTTAGAATAGTTCAAAGCCACTTTAGAAACAAGCAGCCTGGTTTTTCCACTTTAGAAACCCAGCCATCATTGTCACCAACCATAACCATCAAACCACCGTTGGTTTCTTTCTCTCTGAGATTCCGACATCATGCCAGACAATGCTGGTGACTTACACTAACGAAACGAAGCGGGCGACATCTCTGTTAGGATATATTTTATATATTCCTTATTTAGTTTTGGCATTTTAAATTGGACATATAAATGAAGAAAATAAGATATGTATTAATTGGATGTTGAGTGTTGGAATTGGGATATTAAAATTGCGTGGTACACATGGACTCTTTTGACTTGGTTGAGTTGGGGTCATACACGTACATCACAGTTGATGTTTTATTTTAATTAAAGTCTATGAACACACGTTAGTTAAAGAAGCCTAGTGGTGTGTGTGCATTACTCAAGTTGTGGTGTCACGTGTCTATGAAATAGGTTTTTGGCTGGCTGCGCATATCATGATTTTGAGCTAAATAATGCATCATGTATGTGACTTACGGAGTAGTGGGGCGTTAAATAGATTTATGGGAAAAACATAGCTGAAGTTTGTGTGTGAGGGATAAAAATGTTGGAGTGGGTATGCTTTAATTGTCCATCGGTGTGCATTAATTGCTTATTGGGAAACGTGAGTGTATGGTGGCATAGGATGAGAGTGTGCTACATTTGAACAACGTGAGTGTGTCATATAAGCTATGATGAATTGATAGTCACGGTGTAGTGATTTAGTGGGTTTCATATATAAGGTTTCAGTGGCAAGAGGAAGGAGATGAATTGGCTGTGAGTTGATTTTGTGGATTGCAAATACCGTGAACTTGGTCTTCTAGGATTTTGTTGCTTCGTGTTGGTGTTTATGTGAATCAGCCCATTGTTGTTGCAACGACTTCCAGATCTATTACAGAGGAGCTGAACCAATTGGGAAGTTGTTTTCTTTTCTTTTTTAAGTGTTGTCGTTTATTTTAAATTATATTTAATCACTTGAGTTGTTTAGTTTGTTTCATTATCATTAAACATCGTTTGAGAAAATCCTCTGTTGAGGTTAGTACGAGGTGGTCGTATTATTGGATGTGAAATTCTTTCAAGGAAAGTGAGGTTGAGATATAGTGTCAAGGGTTGAGTGGTGTCAGCTCAGTAAAGCCTTGGGTAAATCTATTGTACTTCGGTGAAAGTTATTAAACTAGGTGAGGGCCCTGCAAACTTAGACAAGGTGTGCCGAACTGCGTTACCAAATTTCTGGTGTTTTTATTATTTCGATTTTGCTTGTTTTCTATTTTGTTGGTGCCAAAAAAGTTTGTGAAACAATTAACCCCTTTGGTTTTTCAATTGGTATCAGAGCAAGGTCATTGATTCAGAACTTGGTAGCAAGTTGGTGCAGATCCTAGTTTCGCGAGCATGGCTACAAGGGAGACACTATAGGTGAAAATTGGAAAAAGTTTGAATGATGCGAAAGATGAATAAGATGAAAATGAAGACTTGGTACTACTCACATGAAATTTTGGTAAATGACTGAAAAGAATGAAGAAGGACATATCCGACTTTGGACAATATGGCGGAAGTTCATTGAGTAACAATTCAAGACAACAACTCAAGAACCAAAAGTGTGAACGAAAGGCAAGGAGAATCCAATGTTATGAATGTCAAGGTTTCGGACATATTCAATCCGAATGTTCCAATACGGTGAAGAAGAAAAAAGGAAAGTCCTACACAAGCACCTGGAGTGAAAATAATTCTGAAAGTGAATATGGTAGTGAAGAAAAAATAGCAAATGATGCTGCTTTAGTTACCTTACATAACAAACGTCCAGTTACTTGCTTAACAGTAACTGAGAAGGAAGTAACTAAAGCTCGAAAACAGGGAAAATCATAAAATTTTGAAAACAATCCACCTCAAGATCCAATATCAGATTATGACAGCGATGGTACTGGCCTAGATGATAAAAAAGGGAATATTTACGAGGATTACAAAGCTATGTATGAAAAATGGGTGAAAACGCGTAGAAAGAATGAAAGATTGAAGGAAGAGAATCTTTCTATGAAGAACATCATACAAGAGTTAGAAAAGAATTTGATGTTGACATCAAATGAGCTTGGTGAAGCTAGAATGAAATTAGTAAGTACTGAAAAGAGATTGAGAATGTTAAATGAAGGTATCGAAAAGCTAGAAAAGTTGTTAGAAATTGGTAAAGTTAAAGGGAACCTTCAAGGCATTGGCTATAAGGGTGAGTGCTCTAAAGTGAATGAGAAGAAAGATGACATATCCAAATCTATCCGAGAAGAAGAAACATCGAGAAAGAATCAAAGATTTATACCCACATGTCATTTTTGTGGAGCCATTGGACATATAAGGCCAAGATGTTACCAGTTACTACAAATGATGTTTCAAAGGAGTTAAAACCGAAAATCTAGACACTCTCCATTAAATTTCTAGCAGCATCCCATGGTATCGAAGCAAGCTTGAATTAGAAAAGGTCAAGTACAAACAAAAAAACGTAGTGAAGGAAAAATAAGAAAATGTCCAGATTTGCAGTTAGTTACTGCTGAGGAAGTAACTACAGAAACTGATTTGCAGTTAGTTACTGCTGAGGAAGTATCTGCACGAGTTGAAGAACTTTCAGTTACTTTGAATGATGAACCAACCAAAACAATGGAAGCTGATTTGAATCGAGGTTCTTCATCTCGAATCCGAAGAAATTATCTAGTAGAAAATATTATTGGAGATGTGAGCGAAAGAAGAAAAACAAGAGAAAGAAAAAGGGTTGATTATCGAGAACTTACAAGCTAATTGTGTTACACATCTTTATTCGAGCCAAAGAAAAAGATCAAGTTTGAATTTCTTCGAGGGGCACAGAGACAGTGTGCTTTACATTTTTAAAGTTTTTTTGTTGCTAAAAAAACAAAAAAGAGAAAAACGCAACGAAAAAGAAAAGAAAAGATTTTTTTAGTTCTTTAGTTTTTTTTTTTGCTATTGTCGTCTTATTTTTTTAGTAGTTTGCATTGTAACTTCTTTTTAGCTCTATCGAAAACTCTTCAGCTCTCGCATCAGTATGGATCTCTCTTGGGTATCTCTCTCTCTTTCGGGCATATCTCTCAGTGTTTTAAATGGTGGTAAATTGTCATATTGGCGTACTTATGATTCTTCCGCTGCATCTATGGTTGATTATTATGATTATGCATTTTGATATTGTTTTGTCTCAAGGGGAAAGACATCAGATTGTTTATGGTGAATGTTCCATTCAGGGGGAGATTTTAAGCGTCGTGTTTTTTGGCATCTTTTTGTCCCAAGGTGGAAAATTTTGGATGATTGAATAATTGTGATGTTGATGTTTGATTAAGGAGAAGTATTTTCCATATAGATTGTGCATTTGATTTATATGTTTAGTTATGTTATTCAGGGGAAGTTTCATATTTGTGATAAACAATGCCAAAAAGGAAAATTTTGTTAGGATATATTATATATATTCCTTATTTAGTTTTGACATTTTAAATTGGACATATAAATGAAAAAAATAAGATGTGTATTAATTGGATGTTAGGTTTTGGAATTGCGATATTAAAATTATGTGGTACACATGGACTCTTTTGACTTGGTTGAGTTGGGGTCATACTCATACATCACATTTGGTGTTTTAATGAATTTCTGCAATTGGTGTTTTAATTGAAGTCTATGAACACACGTCAATTAAAGAAGCGTAGTGGTGTGTGTGCGTTATAGTAATGGTGTCACGTGTCTGTGAAGTAGGTTTTTGGCTAGCTGCGCATATCATGATTTTGAGCTGAATAACGCATCATGTATGTGACTTACGAAGTAGTGGGACTTGTGCGTTAAATAGATTTATGGGAAAAACATAGCTGAAGTATAAATTATGTGTGAGGGATAAAAATGTTGGAGTAGGTATGCTTTAATTGTCCATCGGTGTGCATTAATTGCTTATTGGGAAACGTGAGTATATGGTGGCATAGGATGAGAGTGTGTTGCACTTGAACAATGTGAGTGTGTCATATAAGCTATGATGAATTGATAGTCACGGTGTAGTGATTTAGTGGGTTTTATATATAAGGTTTTGGTGGCAAGAGAAAGGAGATGAATTGGTTGTGAGTTGATTTTGTGGATTGCAAATATCGTGGCCTTGGTCTTTTAGGATTTTGTGGCTTTGTGTTGGTGTTTATGTGAATATTGTTGTTGCAACGACTTCCAAATTTATTACGGAGGAGCTGAACCAATTGGGAAGTTGTTTTCTTTTCTTTCTCAAGTGTTGTCATTTATATTAAATTTTATTTAATTACTTGAGTTGTTTAGTTTGTTTCATTATCGTTAAACATCGTTTGAGAAAATCCTTTATCGAGGTTAGTACAAGGTGTTCTTACTATTGGGTGTGAAATTCTTTCACAAGAAGTGAGGTTGAGAGATAGTGTCAAGAGTTGAGTGGTGTCGGCTTAGTAAAGCCTTGGATAAATCTATTGTATTTCGGTGAAAGTTATTAAACTGGGTAAGGACCTCGTAGACGTAGACAAGGTGTGTCGAACTACGTAACTAAATTTTTGATGTTTTTATTATTTCGATTTTACTTATTTTTTTATTTTGTTGGTGCCAAAGAAGTTTGCGGAAAGTTTGCAAAACAATTAACCCCTTTGATTTTTCACTTTTTAATAAACATTTTCACACACTGATTGAGGCGTGTGTATCTTACAATCCATCTAATGAAATTAAAGTTTAAGTATTTAACATACTAAAATTCAGGCAGTATAAAGTTTTTCCCCCCTTTATTTTCACGTTCAACATGAATTCCTGAAATTAATTTATTTAAACGAAAAGTAGGCACCTCACTGACCATAGGCTGTCCTCTTCATAGCTAGTGCCATCGTCAGCTCCAACTACTTCTTTGTCCTCTACAGGTTTCCTTTTGTTACGTGTTTATGTTTCTTGTTTGTCCTCTAACAAGACTGATCATCAATCTAAAACTAAGTCAAGTGGCAGACAAACAAATCCTTAATAAGGAAAGCCTGTTAGAGCTGTTGGTCCTAATTAACTTTCAAAATCAAGCGTTCCCACTTAGTCTCTTGGCCAAAGAATCCTTGGTCCTTTGTTTGGTACTGGTTTGTGGCACTACATCTGAAACACTACTAGCTAGCGATGATTTTTTTTTTTCTGTCACTTTCATCAGATTAGAGTTGGAAAATCTTGTTAGCCATTACAATGTCAGGCATATAATTAAGCTTGAGACGTGTTCAGGGTAGAACCTAAGAGTGGAACTTGGCCATTTTATTCTTCTTAAATCATGGTAGGGTTTAAGCAATATGACAAATTGTTAAGAGTTACTGGTGAAACTTCATCATCTTACTATTGCCAGATATAAATAATAAAAAGTTTTTACTTTTTACTTTTTTAGTAAAATATTATAGATTATTTAATTGTATATTATATATATGTGTGTATTAATTTATACATTATTATGTTTTAAATAAATTATTTAATAAATAAATATAATAAACAGATTCATTCTAATTTGATAATACTAAAATCACAAGTGAAGGCGAGTATTATTCTTTTATAATTATAAATTTACAATTTTACTTTATAAAAATAACCTGTTTGTCAAAAATTTAAAAAAAAAAACAGCTACATATAATTAATATCTCTTCCTTGTTCTTCGCAAAGCAGGAAGGCTTATCCGAAGCTAGCCCACGCCCACCCTTTGAAGGACTGTCCACATGTTAGCCGAAAACGTGGAGCTTGGCATGACTCTGGTCACCCTTACTCCTTTACCATAATAATTGGGCAGTAACAGCAATATATGTATGCAACCTCCCTTGTTTGTTAGTACGTACTACTTATCAGTATTGGAGGAACGCTTCCCTAGGAATCAAATATACTTGCTTAAAGAATGGAAACCATTATCCATCGAGCCCCCGACGGCCGGCTCAGGAAAAAAAGAAAAAATCAAATAACACAAACATGCATCTATCTGTTACTACAGCTGAGAGTTACTGATATTCCTCTGCTATTATTGTCTTGAAGGATGCCCTGGAACTGGTGATGCAGAATTCCATATCTTGAAATCAATGAACTTAATGTAGCAGTTTGTCTCTTAGAAAAATAATAGAAATAAGGCTGTTCGGTCACTCCAGAAAAACCCTTTAGTTTGATGTTAAATACATTAGTTTAACTTCTAAAATGTCAATTGATTACAATCACAAATTTAGATGCAACTAAATGAAAATTTCCTCTATGTATTAAAAACTTTATGTAGGAAAAGAAGATTATTGTATTTTAAAAAACAATGTGTTATTTAATTTTTCCTTTTTAATATACTTTAACCAGCACATATTATATATTGGTATATTGTAGTTCATAATTATCATAACTAAGTTATGTAAGATTGGATAGTTTTTCAAAATATCAAAAGCTTAACTTTATTTTGTTAGTTCCTCAAAATTTAATATATCAAATATATAATTTATGTATTATTTGAACAATTTATTTATATTTAGAAAATTAGATTGATCAAACTTAAAATTTTTAAAGTTGGACTTAAATAAATTTTATTTACTTGAACTAAAAATTTATTCATAAATTGTCAGTTGAAAATTAATAGAACATACAAAGATCAACTTGATTTATATCCATAATTACAAATTGCTACAATGCATGGAGATGAAAGAGTAATTAATTAGAAATGTTAACTTTTATAAGTTCTTAATTAGCACCTTCTCAACAAAGCGTTCAAAGAAGCGTTATAGAGATTAAAAATTAATATTTTCATGAATAAATATGTAGACCTTGGTCTTGACATTATTATCGTCATTATACTATAATCATCAGCATCAACTGAAACAATTGACGATATAAAGAACACGGATCTTGTGAAGCAATAATTGTAACCATGTCTAATACTTAATTATTTTACGGTCAAAGAAGAACATAATACATGTATCTTGCGGCTTGCGGCCATTGGCAAGAGTCATGGAGAGAATGTGAATGAATAATATTAAACTAATGTATACGGCATATCTAGAAAAGAAAGTCCCACTGAAATGGTGGAGATGCCACACCAGCATTCTCTCCCACTATAAATATAGATGGATGGAATAGTGAAGATGCCAGATACAAGCAAGAGCTATAGCTAGCTAGCTAGGACGTCCCAACACTCTTACAAATTTTACACATATATCACCTTCTACACTCACTTTGTGACCTTAACTATAATTTATCATGTCAGTGAAAGTAGCTGCAGAGAATTTGGCAATGCTGAAGGAGAATATGGTGGTGGTGAGAGAGTACGACGAAGAGAAAGATAAGGAGGCGGTGGAAGAGGTGGAGCGGCGGTGTGAGGTTGGCCAACATGGAAAGCCTACGCTTGTCACTGATCTTTTGGGAGACCCTCTTTGTCGCATACGTCACTTTCCATATCATGTCATGCTGGTAAGTGGTAATTATTCTCTGAAAACGTTAAAGAGTAGTGTACATATTAATTCGATATGCAACATTTGCATGCATAGGCGGCTCCAAGTAAGTTGCTGCCCTATTCTCTATTGGTGAGTATTAGTAAAAAGGCTGCTCGTAATAATAGCCAAGTTGAGAAGATTCAAGAGTTGCTCTCTTGTCTTTTTAACGAGAGTTGATAACAAAAACTTGTGATAATTAACAGGTTGCAGAATATGGGGAGGAGAAGGAGATAGTGGGGGTAATAAGAGGGTGTATGAAATCTGTGACAAGAGGGAACTCAGTGTATGTGAAGCTGGCTTATATTCTGGGACTCAGGGTCTCTCCAGCACATAGGTCTCCCTTCTTTCCTTATCATTACTTACTTTATATGCCATACAAGGAAGCCTGCGAAAGCTAAATGTTACTTTCACCAATTATCGTGTCCTTCATGACTAAAACTTGTTTACTTAATAAAAAAATTTATTAGAATTTATCGTAATGGTATCAGCATTATTCATGATTATTATAATTACTAGTAACCGGTTACTTAAGAATTTTATAGGCATTGACGAGTCCAGACCTGGCATGAAGATGATTTACTTTTTCTTTACTGTTATTCTATGGTCAGCTTATTTGGTGCAACGAACCATTTCTATTGCCTTTTCATCTTCTAGTTCTACTCTACTAGTTGTTGTCTTTGTTTCCTATCTCTCTCTTCTCTGGTGCATTTTTCACGGCTGCTTTTGAGGGTTCTGATATTATATATACGGGAACACCAATTTCCCACCCCACAAAAACACGATTAGATTCGACCATAAAGAGAAAACATTTGTTCCTTGTATCATGAAATAGAAACGAATGCAATGCTAGCCTGTCATCGACACATGTCTCCAACAAAGGGATTGTTTTTATTAATAACTCAATAAAGCTCTTAAGACAAGACAAGATACTTATGTCTTTTACTTATTCGTTTGTTTTCACTCGGCAAGTGAATTACTTCTTTAGACTATTGCATACTCACTACTCTCCCAGTTTCTACCTTAAATTCCCTGAAGAGTCAGCGGCAAAATAAAGAAGAAAAAAAAAAGAGGAATAGACAAAGAGCTTACATTGGAAGTGACGTCAGTGATCATGTTGTCTCAAACAAGCTAGCTCACTTCACCTTTTTCTAAATTTCTATAACATTACTAACTATGCAACTTAATGAATTTAAGCACTTTGGCTCTCCCGCATTGGACAATTCTCAAGTAACTTAATTTGCACATATTAAATTGATTCTTAGTTTGTTTCAACAACGTGGGCATGCAGGATGCTTGGCATTGGCACCACTTTGATTCAGAAAATAGAAGAATGGTGCAAACAACAAGGGGCAGAGTACACTTACATGGCCACAGACAGCAGCAACAAGCCTTCAATCAATTTATTCACCAAGAAATGTTCTTATACGAAGTTCAGAGCCCCTAGCGTGTTAGTGCAACCTGTTCATGCCCATTACAAGCCATTAGGCTCGGGCATTGCAGTCATTCGACTCGGTCCAAGAACCGCTGGAATAATTTATCGTCGATTATTTGCCAATGCAGAATTTTTTCCAAAGGACGTTGATAAACTTTTTTCCAGCAAGCTCAATTTGGGCACTTTTATGGCCGTGCCCCGAAAATCCCTCGGCAAATGGGATCCAAAGACCAAGGTTCTTCCTTCAAGTTTTGCTGTACTTAGTGTGTGGAACACCAAGGAAGTGTTCCAATTGCAGGTGAAGGGTGTGTCCAAATTGACCTACGCATGTTGCAAGAGTACAAGGTTGTTGGATGCTTGCATGCCATGGCTAAGGTTGCCATCGGTTCCTAATTTTTTTAGACCATTCGGTATCTATGTCTTGTATGGTTTACACATGGAAGGTGAAAATGCACCGAGGCTCATGAAGGCTCTCTGTGCATTTGCACATAACATGGCTAGAGATGATCATGGTTGTGGGGCCATAGTGGCTGAAGTGGGGCCAAGGGACCCTGTTAGAGATGTGATCCCACACTGGAGAAAGCTTTCATGGACTGAAGATGTATGGTGCATTAAGAAAGTTGATCATCATGATAATAATGAGAAGCAGGGGGTTGGTCATGAACCCGAACCCGACTGGACTATATCGTACCCATCATCACCGGTGATTTTTGTTGACCCGCGTGATTTTTGAGGATCATATGCAACTCTTACACATCCAGAAGAAAAATGTTCATATATTAACATTCCAAATTTTCCTTTCCTTCTCAACAAATTGGTACAAAGCTTTCAAAGTTGTTCTCCTCAGGTGATCAAAGTTCACAAATTGAAGAAGAATTATAAGTGAAAGCAATGTACCAATTCAGCTAGTTTATATACACAATTGCATTTTCTTTTCTTTCCCATTTCCTTCTCCCGTTTAAATTAAAAAAAAAGGCTTGTAAAAGGTTTTAGCTAAGGTGAAAGCAGTGCAACAACTGGACTGCAAGTGTTATCCATGAATCTAATGTAATTATTTTATCCATTACAGCCTAATTCATAAAAAATACTTTACAACAAAAACTGGAAGTAGGATTTTGGTTTTGTAGTGGAAATCATCACAAATTGAGGAGGGGATAAAAAGAAAAAGGAGGAGAAGTGGCCACTCTAACATCATAGTTTAATTTAGGCATCCATGCCACAAAAGCATAAGTTAGTGTACGCCCTTTTTTGCTTTTGTGAGAGAGTGAGAGCATGTGTCGTCAACTAGGCAAATGGGGCATATAATCTTTTACATATTATCCTAAAAATCTGCACACTTCAACTCTAAACAAATCATTAGCGTGTCAAGTTATAAGCAAGTTGTCTCTGGTCCCCACCTACACATTCAAGAGAAAAAAGCTCCACTCCTTTCGGCTAAAAGCATCCCATTGCACCAACCACGTATCTAAACAAAACTTAATGAGAACAGAAAACACGACACTTAAATCAATGTAAAACCATGTGAGCATACACGGCATAATCCATTTACACATGTTTCAGACGCCAACTTTAAGCTCCACTAAGAATGCTCCCAGCCTAACATGTGTTCTGGTTTTGGGAACTTGTCCTATGACGTGTCTCAGGTTTAGCTCAATATCAGATTTGGGACCACAGAAGTAGCTACATGCATGGTTCCCAAGTCCCAACTGCTACATATAAGTAGACATACAAGTAATGCTCCCACCACTTTAAGGTACTTCTTTCAAACCTTCATTTATAGTCCCTTTTCCTCTTTCAAATGTTAATTTATAGTCCCTTTAAATTGTTTAATTCACTCAATAACAGGACAATTGGGGCTTTCAGCAATATGGTCATTTTGTTGGCACTACTAAAGAACCTGATTTTCACGTGTCCTTGTAAATTCTTTGCTTTTATTCAACTTGGTGCCATTCCGGCCTACGGTGTTGATAACCACCTGAAGCAGCGAACAGACTGAACACTTTGCTAGAAATTCTAAGAGCAGAAATAAGCTCAGTACAAGAACAGCACTAGGATTGAGCAATTCAGAACGGATAGTCATTCTAATGGGATAATGTTAACATCAATATCAAGTCGCATGGATAACACTAGCACGACTCTTCAGCAACTTCCATGCTGATGACCTAGGTTTAGTTAAAATAGTAAGGGGCATTGCACAAGGCGTGCGTTTTCTATATAAAATGTGCATTACTTCATCGTTTGCTGCCTGAACTAGTGATTTGGTAATTACATCGTAGAAGCTTTAGCGAAACTTGAAAATTTCGAGAGTTCATCTTGTAAAAGAGCTTGTGGGTTACCTTGCTCAACCTAGCACAAAAAAAAGAATAAGAAGTTTTAGCTATTTATGCAATCTGAAGTAGTTACATCTAGGTTCTGTAAGCTAGGGGGTATCAATAGCGGTATAGCAAATGACTATGAACTACACACATGATATTGACACGATAACTTGCAAATTTTGCACCCACACACCTCTCAAATTCTCATTATTGATGCTGTGCCTTACTACAAAGAAGGCAGATATGAAAATTGAAATAAATGAATAAGGAAAAAAAGAAGAAAAAACGAGGCATACCAACTTCCCATGATCCAAAATGAGGATGTTGTCCATACTCAGAACTGTCGAAATGCGATGAGCAATTGTAAGCACTGTCACGCCGCTGCATTCACTAGATATTGCATTTTGTAGTACTGAAGCAGTTTGAGTGTCAACATTGGCTGTGCACTCATCTAAACACAGTACCTGAACATGAATTGTGTTATAGTTGTATTAAACAGAGATCAAAACAATAGTGTCCCAGAATTCGGAAATTTCTATACAAATCTATTTGTCATGGTATAACAATTGCCTTGTGATCTATATTGTTTTGAAATATTGAAATTGCTCTTTTAAAGACTTAATCCACTTCCTCTTTAAAACTGCTTAAAACACCACGATTTTATTGAATACGTTTATTTTTGAAAATCAACAGAACAAAGATTTTCAAAGCATAGATTCCCCGAAGAAGCTTATGTACTAAAACTAGAATGGCAGTGGTACCGTTATTGGCTATTGCTAGTCCATGTAAGTGGCAATTATTACTCCACGAGACATGGTATCAGTACTTGTACCTTAGAAGACTTGAGAAGAGCACGTGCAAGGCAAAGAAGCTGCCTTTGACCAACAGAAAACGATGATCCAGATTCTCTTACATGAATACCCAATCCACCTGCTGCTTCTACTTGTTCCTTCATGTTGCATTTCTCCAGGGTCTCCCAGATTTTCAAGTCACAGCTCATTTGAAGTGGATCCAAATTATCCCTAAAATAGAAGATATGCATTACCAACTAATTACTAAGCAAGGAAATATTGTAACAGCTCACGACATGTTCCTATAAGCAGACCTTAATGAACCTTCAAATAGGAAGGGACTTTGAGGAACAATAGCAAGATGTGCACGAAGATCTCTAACAGGAATATCAACTATGTTAAGACCATCCACCAAGATACGACCACTTGATATAGGAACAAGGCGGAAAAGGGCATTCAAGACACTAGACTTCCCAGCACCTGTTCTTCCAACAATTCCAACCTACTTGTGTGCAATCAACATTAAAAACCAACACGTGAGAATGTTCTACTTGAAATATAAAGCATGAAGCGTTATCAAATCAAGCGTTGGATTAATATCTTGTCTTTTAAGCCAAGATACCATTCTTATGAACTTAAGGATTGAGATTAAGCCAACATGATGATTCATATCTTGGCTTAAACAAGATATGAATCATCATGTTGGCTTAATCTCAATCCTTCAGTTCATAAGAATGGTTAGCATTGATTACTCCCGGATAATTTAAAGAAACTTTGAACTATTCTCCCAACAAACTATTTCTTTGATGAAATTTAAGCCAAGATATGAATCATCATGTTGGCTTAATCTCAATCCTTCGGTTCATAAGAATGGTTAGCATTGATTACTCCTGGATAATTTAAAGAAACTTTGAACTATTCTCCCAACAAACTATTTCTTTGATGAAATCTAAACTGCCCACTTAAATACCGCACTGTAAAAACCTAATCAAATATATTACCTCCAGCCTAATCCTAAGACTGAGGATTTACATGTTCTGACCTGCATCCCTCCGGGAATTTGAAATGTGACATTGTGTAGTGCAGGTGGCAAAGATGGCAGATATTGCATCGTAACTTGTTGAAACTCTATCAGTCCTTGGTGTGGCCAATTAGGATTCAGGGATTGGCATCCACCAAGCTCTTCTTGAGGGATGTCCATGTACTGCAGAAAGTAGAATTTGTGAGTAATCAACAGAGAAGAACATGCTGCACATAATGATCATGTTCACACCTGAAGAGCTCTCTCAACAGAAACCATCTCCTTCTCTGTTTCAGTGAAGCTGGTCAGGAAACTTCCAAGTAAGGACACAATTGGAGCAGCATAAGAGAGAGCCAAACCTACCTGTAAAAATAGTTGATCTTATTCTGCATCTGATTTTCACAAACGAGGAAGTACAAGTGCACTCTTTTGAAAAGTGTGATGAGGTGAAGGTTTAATTCTATTCCTGTGTTTCTCTATAGAGTATATGGCTACATATATATACTAGCATTCAACAACTAATTAGGTAACTACTAGATGGGATCCTTATAAATCAAGCCCCTTGATCTTGTAACAGTCACAAAACCTAATCTACAGCTATATAATCAATCTATAACACTTTCCTTCAAATTAGAGCATAGATGTTAATTATGTCAGCTTGTTATATATATATATACTTGACCCAAATTCTGGTTAGAACTTTTGTCAAAATATCTCCAAGTTGTTCTCTAGCCGTCACATAGTTTGTAGAGATCAAGTTTTGCAGCATTTTTTCACGAATGAAATAACAATCAATTTCAATATGTTTAGTTTGTTCATAAGACACAATTAGAAACAATATGCAAAGTAGCTTAGTTATCACACCATAATTTTAGTGATATTGAGTCTTTAACACCAATTTTTGTTAGGAGCTGATATATTCAACTTATCTCACATACCAACTGTGCCACAGCTCTATATTTAGATTTTGACTGGACTTAGATACAACAATTTGTTTCTTGCTTTTCCATGAGATTAAATTTCCTCTAATAAAGACACAATAGTCAATAGTGGATTTTCCTTTAATCTTGGAACCTGCATGTGAATATTCCATAATTTTCATATAGATCTCTCCTCCAAGAGCTCCCTTTAAGTAACACATGATCTACTCTACAACAATCCTATGATGAACATTTAGATAAGATATGAATTGACTTATGTTAAAATATAAGTGGGAGTTTGTCCCACATGAAAAGAAAATATGACCTTGAACATGCATATAAGCCTAGTAAATTACTCCTATCATCAATTAGTTTTAGGATGGAATCTCATTTGGGCTTATATGTGCTCAGTTTATCTGGGCCCAATCTTAAAAAATTTAACATGGTATCAGAACAAGCTGCTCTTGAGTTAGTCGTCGTCATCTCGACACGATAGACTGTGTCACGTATTGGGCCTTAAATTAGCCCACAAGTGAGAGGGCATGTTGAAATATAAGTAAAAGTTTGTCCCATATGGAAAGAATATATGGCCTTGAGCATGCATATAAGCCTACTAAGTTACTCCTCTAATCACCAATTAATTTTAGGATGGAACTTCATTTGAGCTTGAATGTGCTTAATTTATTTAGGCCCAATCTTAAAACATTTAGCAATTTGCAATACTGACATAATATAAAATATTAAAATGAGTCATTACAAGATAGTTACTACATGACTTAACCCTAATTTTTCAGCTTCAACGAACAAGTGTACATATTTTTCTGATACAATAGTACCTTTCTTGCTTCTTATCACCTCTACTCCCAAAAAATACTTCAAATTCATAAATCTTTATGTGAAATTGACTATGAAGAAATTATTTTAGAGATGAAATGCACATAATAACACTTTTTGTAATGACAATATCGTCCCTATATACAATAAGAAGAATGATGTTAGATGCAAAATATTTACAGAATATCGAATGGCTAGACTTTTATTCATTTAAACATTTCTACTACTTGACTAAAATCAAGCATGGGGACTCTATTTTAAACCACATAGGGACTTTCAAAGGCAACAAACTTTCTCATACTCCCCTTAAGCAATAAACTCAATTAGTTGCTTCATATCTACTTCTTCCCAAAAGTCACCATATAAGAAAGCATTTTTTATGTCTAATTGATGTAAGGACCAATCATAAGTAGCTACAATAGAAATAAATAGATGAATAAAGATTAATTGAGCAACATGAGAGAAGTAATCGAAAAAATCCGCATCATAAGTTTGAGCATAATCTTTTACTACAAGTCATGCTTTATGTCGAGAAGTTGATCCACCAAAATTGGCTTTGACGGCGAATACTCATTTACATCTTATAGCCTTCTTTCCTATAGGCAACTTCACCAAATCTCATGTACCATTAGCATCTAAAGCATTCATATCCCTCTATCATATAATCACACGCGCTAGGGTGGGATAAGGCTTCATAAACATTTTTCGAAAGAGTTACAAAATCAAGGAGACAACAAACAAACAAGACGAGGAAGACAAATGATCAAAAGAAACAAAAGACAAAATAGGATAAGTACACTTTTCAATTGCGAAGAACATATAAAAAATCAAGATTATTGATAGTTGAATCTGATGTCGAAGAAGAGATAGGTACTAAACTTATATCAAAATGATCTCTTTGTCCAGAAGACCAAAAAAATGGGTTATGATTGTGGTTATGTTGGAGTATCAAGTGTAGAAGTAAGGGTAATTGTCTAATATGTGATCTTATAAACCAACAGATCATTATCCTCCTCAAAAAATTATAGTAGGAACGAAAAAAATGTATTTCAAAAAGATAATACTAAAACAAAAATAATTGACAGGATTAGGTGAGTAGCATCGATACCTCTTTTACATACGAGAGTAGCCTATGAAAATACATTTTAAAGATTTGAGATCTAGCTTAGTTACTTGGGGATGAACATCATCGCTCAAAGTATGCAAAGTGTAATAAGGAACAAGGGTTTATTGAAAAAAGGAGAACCTCACCATGAAGAACAGATGAAGGCATAAAATTAATCAAATAGCTTGTGGAAACTGCGTCAGCTCAAAGTTGTTTGGGAACATGCATTTAAAATAAGAGTCCTCTAATAGTTTCAAAGAGAAGTTGATTTTTCCCCTCAATCACACCAGTTTGAGAAGGTTTGTCAACATATGAAGATTGATGAAAAATATCATTATGAATCATACAGGATTGAAATGATGCGAAAAATTCTTTAGTATTATCAGTTCTCAAAGTATGAATCGAGATATTAAACTATGCTTTTATTTCAAAACAAAAGCAATAAAAATGATTCTTCACTAAATAAAGTCAAGTACCATGAGAGAAATCATAATAAAAGATATAACAAATTATAGAAATCCAATTTCGGACACAATAAGCCAACGAATCCAAACATTAGGATAAACTAATTTAAAAGGGAAAATAACTCTTTCAATAACCCGAGGGATTGAAGATAGACGATGATGTTTTGCAAACTAATAAAACTCACAATCTAAGCAAGATATTATGAAATTGAGGACATAACTTCTTCAATAAAGATAATGAGAAAAGGAGTTGCTCATCAACAAAACTGACATAAAGTTGAGCCAAAAGATCCTTATTCAAGACAAAATCACAAGGAAGTTGGATCTTTTTAGCAACAAATTCAACAAATTTAAGTGTAGTACTTGGTGTAATTTTTTTTTTTTTAGTGAACTTCAAAAGGAGTTAAGACACCTAAACAAGCAATAGGTTTTGGCACCTGTGTATCCAAAATATAAAAACTTCTTGTTGTAAGGCCTTTACTAATAATCTTTTTTGTCACAAGAACTTTTAAAAAATGATGATTAGAAAAAAATAAGACAACAATTGAGCGTACAATTGAGTTTATTCACATATATTAAATTAAAAAAATTCCCGTATATTCAAGACATAGAGAAAGTAATAGAGTAGGACTAACAATGCATGAACTAAGAATAGAACAAGTAGATCCATTAGCTAAAATAACATAGGAAGAAGATATATGTTTTTGGAAAGTAAAGAAAGGATTAAAATTACCTGTCATATGATTTGAGGCACCAGAATTAATTACTCATTAGGAGGAAGAGGAGAGATGACACGTAGGTGTGTTACCCAAGTCAACAATATAAGCGACAGGATGAGATGAATTTTCTAATGCTCCTTGGTATCGAATAAATAAAGTAAATTCATCTTCAAAAATTGTACTTGTCTTTTCAATGAATTAGCTAAGTGTAACAGTAGTAACTACAATATGAGCTGGATAGAACCTCTAAGATTTATTTGCAAAATTTGGCACGTGCATTTGATATTGCCCAATTTATCATAGTAACAACAAAAGATACCTCCTACATCATGACTCCTATTGTCCCAACTACTTGACCATCCTCCTCTATTATTATTCCTATAATATGACTTTCTCATGTCATATTCGTTATTTTGATTGACAAGGGCATTAAGAGTCTAAATATTGGGAATAACAAACGTACTGACCTTTGTGCGAAATATCCAAGCATAGAACTCGTGTTGAGAGAAATCTCAACAATATAGAGTTAAATTGAGAGTTAAAATTAGCCAAACAATAATTACTACCATTTGCTCTCGCTATGTTTGGTGGACTTTAATATCATAACCAAAAGGTAAATCAATTCTTTATAGATCCTCTTGAAATTCATAAATATGCCTTAAGAGACTTATCTTGTGATTCAACACAATAAAAAACCCTTACACATTTCATAAATATGAGAAATGTTTCCTTTTTCAAAATACAAGAATTCAAAATATTTCATCAATTCTTTGACATACATGAGTGATTAATTAGATTATTATTAATAAAATTCTTTTGCAAAAATCATCAGATATTATCTTGTGGTCACTCCTTACGAGCATGGTTTGATGGCGGATCATCAATGAGGTAATGGTCCTTAGAAATGATCCTTATGTAAATTCAAACAGTCTTGCACCAATCCAAATAATTGAGACTAGTCAACTTATTTTCTATGATTTTAGACATTATAAAAATGATACAATCACCAATCAAGCTCTTTTATTTGTTAGCCATTGAGACAAAATAGTTAAACAAATCAAGAACAATCACAAAAAGCTCAAATGCAAAAAGGAAGTCAATGAGACAACTAGGTTGAATCATGATTAGGAACCTGAGGAGATCAGTAGTTTTGGTGCTCCTGATCATAATCAACCAATCAACAAAACTACTAATGCATGGGCAAACTACCCACCACCTTCAACATTCATAAACCAAAAAGCCATGGTCAAAAGTTTCTAGTGGCAAGATAATCAAAAGTGAATGTTCTTGTCAAGGTATTGAGGAAACCTGACACCTAGTAGTGTTGGTAGGGAAGAGGCAAAAGCAGAGAAGGTGACTAAAGGACAAGACACTGATGTACAAGTTATCACGCGTGTGAGCCTAGGTGAGGTTACAAAATCTTCAAGTGGAGCATGAAAATCAAGCGTGGAGCTTTTGATGGCTGAATTTCAAGGAGAGGTCAATCGACAATTGATGCTCCTATTAGTATTGTCAGTGAGAATCAATAGTCACCTAAAAATAATAATCCAAAAATTTCTAAAGATCTACTTATTGTGCAGAACTAAAATTGAAAAAAAAAATAGAGTTCCAAATAACATCTAGCTTTGATACTATGTAATCAAGTTAAGGACTAATTATATTGATCTGTTTTTGTATAGTGTTTATGGTTACATTTATATACTAAACACTCATTTCGGTAACTACTAAATGTGATTCTTATAATCAAGCCCCTTGATTTTGTAACAGCCACACAACTTATTTAAAATTATACAATCAATCAAAATGAGGGCTAAACACAACTTTAGTCACAAATAAATTTAGAGATTAGATTGTACCAGCCCAGGGGTACCAAAACTAATTGGCAAATAACCGAAGGATCCAACAACCGCCGTGACAGCAACAAAGAAAATGATTAACGCTGCTAACAACTACAAAAGAGTCACCAGTTAGTATGAAAATTCAAACAAGGTACAAATGGCAGCATACAAGAGAATTTTATTCTTCTCATCAAGAATACCTGGAGACGCAAGGAAAGCCACAAACTAGCTATTATCTCAGAATAAGAAGTTCGCTGATACAAGGCAACATGCACGGCGAACTTCCTTAAGAAAAATTCCTGTTCAAGCAACTAGCATTTATAAGTTCCCAATAAAGTTCTCATTTAAAACAACTAATACGTACAAATAAAAAATGAAGGAAAACTATCAGACTATAATTTAGGAGAACAAACAGAATCTATCCCTTTTAAAGTGGTTGCAACTGTTGTGGCTAAAGAGAGGTGAAGAGGGAAATATCACTTTAAAACCAATTTTGAAAACTAGAATTGGGTATGTAAACTCTGGACTTGGCTAATGGTCAAGTGACTCTGATCATGATGATATTAAACGAAGTGATAGCTAACAGTCAAT
Organism: Erythroxylum plowmanianum; assembly: GCA_025531925.1. Lineage (NCBI taxonomy): Eukaryota > Viridiplantae > Streptophyta > Magnoliopsida > Malpighiales > Erythroxylaceae > Erythroxylum > Erythroxylum plowmanianum. The sequence goes on from JANVCQ010000005.1 coordinate 6,922,159, forward strand.
TTCACAAATCAATCTCGGGTGACATCCATGTACCACCTGAGTCTTAAATGCTCTTATAGTAGGTGATCCGTCAAGCGTCTCTGTGAAAATTGCATATATAGGAGAACGGGAAACACTGTCCAGCCTTCGCAATTCTCTTGATGTTGTCCTGTAAAAGAACTGAAGAACGTCTGACTAAGATGGCATAATACCTTTTTCCATATTCTAGATAACAAGAAAATGTTATGCACAATGAAATTCTACCTATGTTTCTACATAAATAGACCTCATCAAAGTTTTCAATCAGAACCAAGAGTAGAAAATATCTTGACTGCACAAGGCTAATGCACAAATATTGTACGTTTTCCCTTTTTCTATTTTACCCTCTTACTTTCCTGAAATCTTATCTCCAAAGGCCTGCATACATTGGAAACTCTACAACCCAGTGCATAGCAAGTACTGCAGATTCCCAATGCCTCAGTACAGCGGTTTACAAAGTGGGAAGTCTAGTAGCATAAACCACTCTAATCTGTCACTTGGGTTTTGCACCCCTAACTAACACATTTAGTGTCACTCTGTGGAACAGGGATGCCTCGAGAGTGTTTTAGTAAGGCTCGAAGGAATTGTCAAAAAGGTTTGCCGGATTGTTTACTACTTTTAACTCTGTATTGTGACTGTATGTCCAGTAACACTTATAATACTCCATATTTCCTGTGGTATTTTCAAACCCAGCATTAGAGCAAAAGATTCGATATTTTTATTCTCTTCCAAGAGATGTCTTTGGTGATGGATTATAACCTGATGCATGTCTCACAGAAAGGATCAAAACTGTTCCAACTTTCCCTCCCAATACATTTATTTGGTGACTGGTAATGGTCCACAAATGAGCGACAGAACCCAGGGTGATATAGTCAAGGAGGTTTCAGTAACCTGTTAACAGTGCTCCCCCACCCATCCACCCATCGACCTTACCACCCCTACCCCTCCCCAAAGTACAGACAAAAGGATAATGACAGAGCACTATCAACTGGAAGAACGGAAAGAAAGTACTTTAAGGCTGAAAATTTTCCAATCGTGGAATCACCCTGTTATTATTACACACCAATAGTCCATGCCTGCAAATTATAGAAGTAATTAGGCCTAAAGGATTTTTCATTACGTTTACTATGGGCTTGTTATAAGGCACATGCAAATCTATTCTGCTATGAAGTTCGGTTTATTCTGTGGAAAAAAATTTGGAGTCCTAGCTCTCATGCAGTCAAACATATATATACCTGTAGTTTACCGTAGATGAACCAAAATGGTAATAGTAGAAGTAAGAATAGGACCTGCAACATATATGATAAAACCATTAAATAATGTTTTGCACAGACTAAATTAAGGAAACTGAAGTTCGAAGCTAATAGAGTGTCAAGTCATTAATGGCTATTAGAGACTCTGTTGGATATAAAATTGAAAGATAATTAACTTAAAGTACATTAGACTATTTAAATGGTGACAAATAAAACCAAATGAGATACAAAAGCTTCAAGTATTAATTGAAAAGCTATTAGATCTGGAAATCGGCAATCCAAGTGAGAATAGCAATGTATTTTTCAGCCAAAGCAGTATTTCCCTTGTATGTTAACAATCTGACATCAGTTATAACTACGACACCAAACTATCGCATTTGACGCAATACTGTGCCCTTGTTTTGAAGACATGGAATACAAATAAGCAAACTTTTTAGTGCAAAAATATGAACCATTAACCAAAAGATGGTGTCGATTTTTCTAACTATATGTACATATTTATATATGATCAAGGCTATCACTAGGGAGACACAGGTTGAAATTCTACAAACATGAAACTAAAGTAAAGAAGCTTGTTTGTTTACCTGCACATATGACAGAACAATTGCTATACCCAACAGGCCAACAAGATTGGCAAGTAGAATATTGATTATGAATGGAAGCGAATCATCAATTGTATAAAGATCAGATGACAGCCTGCAGAGCAAAAGTAATATTAGCAAAAGAATTTATCACTTCACCTACCTATTGACATAGGACTTCTTTCCAACCTGTTAAGTATTCTGCCACCTGGTGTTTGATCAAAAAATTTTACAGGTGCACCAACAAGCTTATTAAGCAATGCATTGTGCACTTGTACTGCAGCATGTAGGCCACCAAATGCAAATGAGAACGCCCTTACCAGTGTCAAAAAGGAATTTATGATGCAAAAGATGCAGAGAACAACCTGCAACATGCAGTACCATGTCAACAGAAAACAATATATAATTCCAAGGTCTCATCCTTCCCGTTTTCAAATTCAATTTCCTAATCAAAGCAGTAGAAGGCAAAGGAGTACATTAATTTTGCAACGTAGTATATTTGCTTTGATAGGTTTTAAATATCCATAGTCCCTCGCATTGCAACATAAATGATGTTGGATATGAAATACCCAAAATTCAAACAGTTAACGACGCTCAATGTACTATATAACGACAAAAGAAACTGATACCAAATAGAAGGATGTCGAGAATTTTGTCTGGCCCCTTCCTGTCTTATCAACCCAATATGATAACCACAGATCATTTCCATTACGAGATGCCTGCATTACAAGTGCTGAGAAGCATATTACAAATGTAATTAACCAGCCTGAGAATGAAGCATACTTCCTGCAAAAAGCAATAGAGTTACAAAATAGCAGACCATGAGGTATCACATACTTATGGGGGAAAACTTCTTACTTGTATACACCAAATTCAACTTTGCCTTTCTTTCTCAACTCAACTTCAACAATCTCTTGTGCTTCTTCAAAGGCATGAGGACTAGCTTTATCCGGGAGACCTGGTCTCTCTTGTACGGAAGTACTCTGTTCTTGCTCTTGAAAATAGCTTAAAGTATCAAACTCATTCTGCACAGATAATGTCGAATATTTTGAAGTTGTCATGTCAGTTGAATTTTCCACACACCTCACATGTCCTTTATCCATAATAACAACCATATCAGCAGCAGATATCGCCTGTCAGGATTGGAATGCCAATTACAATGGAAGCAAGTGGAACAATTTCCAAGTATACACCAAGTTATAAACATTTGCAATGTTACGTCCAAATCAGGAGGTCTAATAATCACCAACCCAAAACCAGATTCTACACCTAAACAATTTAAAAGCTAGAAGGAAGAAATAGCAGGAGCAAACAACATGGACAGCCAGTCTACTTCAACAAAATATGTTGTTGTGACCAACATGTCACAGGAATAGTAATTGCTCATTGAGATCTCCACAAGGAACAGTCAAAGTCAAGACAAAGCAATATTCAATTAATTGCAATGATTTCAAGCCAACAAACATTTCCAATTTTGAGACCACAAATCATTACTTAATGCAGAGACTATAACTGAAGGGTGTTATATTATCAGCTTACTATCAGAAATCCTTTGAATGAACCAAGCATGGTATAACAGAAAATAAGACAGCACAAGTTACAAGTTCCAATTTTGACCTATACCAAGAAAGATAAATCAATCACCCAAAAGTGTTTATTGGCATATAGTTTCCTTTTCATTCTAAATTACAGGATTTGATGGATATTTTGACTATCAAACGAGTTTCAGAATAGGGGGTTCCTACTATAAAACTTCAATCTAGTCTCTATCAGGTATTTAGTATTTAACATATCGGTGCAATATGTTTCCAAATAACATAAAGCCATCTAAGGCCACAACCTGTACATTATGGGTACAAAGCAGACAAGTCTTTTGGCCTAGAAGAGGACCAAGAATAGCATTATGCAAAATCCATCTAGCAACTTGTGCATCCACTGCACTGAGGACGTCATCAAGCATGTATATATCTGCTATCTGATAAATGGCCCTGCCACACAACACAAGAAACCTATCAAGAGGTTGCAAGTCCAATCTAATTCACAAATAAGTAAGAAAAAAGAACTGAAAATAACCGTGCCAAAGCAAGACGAGCCCTCTGTCCACCGGATAAGTTCACTCCTTTCTCTCCAATATAAGACATGTCACCATCAGGCATCAGTGAAATATCAACATCCAAAGCACATGCTTTTATGGTATCTAAATATCTGTTAGATTTACGAAAGAAAAGTGAAGAAAAAGTAACAGATAAAACCATGGATGGATTGAAAAATATCGTATACAATTTTAGCAAAACTATAATCCAAATTTCCTATCTTGTTCATAAAAAAACTATCTATATACCTAGATAGAAAACGAGAAAAGAAGCAATGTTTTGCACATTCAAGAGAGAGGAATACTGTAAGTTTTTGCTGGATGATCCCCCTATACCTTTTTGGATCATAACTTTCTCCAAAAAGAATATTGTCACGTATTGTTCCAGATAGTATCCATGGTACCTACAATTTCAGTAAATATTGATAAAAAGAAGCTTTATGTAAACAGGTTGGATTATTATACGTGCTTTTGACAAAAATTTACAAACCTGTGGTACATAGGCTATACATCGACTTGAACTAATTGAGCCATGGATGAGCCGCATTTCTCCCAATATTGCACTCAACAAGGATGATTTACCTGAGCCGACCTGGATAAAAGAATTTAGTGAAAAAATCTGGTCACAAAAAGAAGCACAAAATGTGATATAACAAAAGTTCCTCATATGACAACTAATGGTGTGCTTGGTTCACTTGGAGAAATAATAATAGGATTTATAATGAATATAGTAATGAATGAAAATGAATATAATCATTATAATTATGAAGGTTATTTAGAACGAAGGAATGATTATCATTACATTGATGGTGGATGGTTTGTTAAAAAATTTGAAAAAAAAATTTATTAAATCTTTATTTTACATCAAATTTTAAATATATTCCAATTAACTATATTTAATTTATGTATCTCATTTATGATAACAGTATGTTTAAAATCAAGTATATTGCAGTATTTCCTTTCTAATAGTTCTTGAAGAAAAACATGCTACAGCATTTACTTGCATCAACATATCATCAGTCACATAATGTCTTCAAAATACAATTTAATCATCCAAAACATTATACACTTCATCGACATAATCATAATGTCCACCATTCCATTGCTACATTAAAAAAGAAAAAAAATATTGTCACTCGTGTGACACTTCTTTTTTTAGTGTATTGACTTTCATTCCTCTCATAATCAAGGGGTATGCAGTAATGCCCCAAACGCAGATATAGAAATACTGTTCATCCAATCATAATATAATACCAAGCATCCTTTTTTCATTCCTTACCCTTTCCTTTCTTCCTATACCAACAAACCAAACACCCCCTAAGTTCCCATATGAAGAAAATTTTGGTTTACACAAAGTTTCCTAGACCAATATCAGTGCTAGACATTCACATGCCAGTAATATCCTTCTAAAAAGGCAGGATTACCTTTCAGTTAACTAGCACTTTTCACTCCCTATGTATTACTTCTAAATCCTCTATCTACAAAAACAGAGCTGAACAATGTTTTTTCACAATCAGAAACCATATTAAGATATACGTCAATAATGCCAACCTGAAGTCCTAAAGAAATGCTTAAGATTGACAGCATAATAAAATACCTATCAGTTGTACTGGGATGAACATAAGCAACATTATCCATCACTTTACCATCAGCAAACTTGTAGAATTCAATAAACAATTGATGTTTCAACATCAGGGCTTTAGCAGTATCCATTTAAGTATGCAGAAGTATTGTTGAACATAATACGATAATATCAGTTAGAAAATCAACCTCTCCAACTATTGCAATCAATGTACCCTTTGGCAAGTACAAAGTCACATTATTTAGAACCAGATTCCATTCCTTTTCATCATTACTTGACCAAGTAGAACACGCATCATGCATTTTAACAGCACTGTCCTCAGATGTGAAATCAAAATGACTATTTGAGATAGCAGATGGTGATTCATCTATCTGTTCCCCTTGACATTTCCATTCTTGACAGCAGAGGAACCTGCTCAACCGTCTAGTTGATATAAAGGCCTGACTCAGAGAGAAAATGCAACCAACATCAGCAACTGCCCAATGTATATCAGCATTTCCATATTTATAAACGAGCACTACTCACATCAATCAGTCCATTAATGACCCATGGGAACGAATTGAGAGGAGAGATCAAATTATTGAACAGAGCAAGACAAGTGAAAACCTGCGGTACAAGTTTCAGAAAAGCAACCAAACTAATATAAATGAAGCCTAAAATAATAGAAGGGAATTTATTATTAATGAGTTAAAAGAGACACAATCAACATACCGTGGCAGCATCAAGCTGATATCCCATCAAAGTGTACAGTCCAAAAGTAAACAGGGAGAAAAGAGTTGGTGTTGTGGCCCAAAAAAAGACACACCAAGCATCCAAATACTTGCGCGTCTGAAGAGAGCGGTCAAACACAATTTTTGAGAACTATTCATTATTTCACTAAAATGTAATGATGGTGATATATCACACTGCACTTCAATTCCAATTTATGGAAAGTAAATTGTCATACAGCTAAGTGCTTGACTTCTTCAGTTCTAGTCTTCATCACCCAACTAGAGAAAAGTTGCTCCCAGCTATACATCTTTATCGTGCGAATATGTGTCAGAATTTCTCCTGATCTTCTAATCCTGTCAGAGATTAAAACATACAGAACATACATAAATATATAGTTAAAATAATTTACTGATTCATTTATAGACCTCACCCAATAGCTTAAACATTTGGATTCAATGGTCCTTGATATGGCATCAAAGCCTTCTATGATCAGAACAAGTTCAAGCCACAATAACCCCCATTTATGTGGATCTCTGGTTTATTGTAATTTATCCACATTTCGTATGAGGAAGCATATTAAAATAATATATTAGTTATTTATGGATCTTATCTAATAGCTTAAACATTTGGATAAAATGGTTTCTTCACAGTTGCTAAGGGAAGATGTACCAGGGCATCTAATTTTTAGCACTATAATATCTAAGATCACAAACTTATTCAAATTGTTCCACTTGACACCCTTTAGTTTTTGAGCTAACCATGTAAAGGCACTTGTAACTGGTAAAATCAATACAAAACTCAATGAATATGAAAAAAGCTTCCTCGGCTACTGCAGAGAAGATATTCGGGTCATAGAAAACCCATGAAAGGCCTTTTTAACGTCCATGCCAAGGCCTTGAAGCCATTAAGCATAGTTATTATATGTACAAAACAACACCATGAAACAACCAAATTTTGGGTAATAACACAACCATTTGGCAAAATTTATTCAAACAAAAGAATGCATACCTCTCATCTTTTTGTGTCATCATTTTCTCAGTTGCACCAGCAATTAATCCGGAGATCCATTTATTCACTACAATAGTAAGAAAAATATATCATATAGTTTAATATTCTCAACAAAAAGGTGAAAACACTAAAAGAACAGTCCACATCTCACAGCAACATGCCAGTTGAAAAATTTGCAGAAGCCCATATATAATCCACATTACTCTTATCAGTATTTATCAGAATAATCTTACGGGACCATATCCCTTAGTGTCCAAAGCTGAGTCTACGAAATTTAGCAGAGGATACTTAAAGAATTATTAAAAGGATTTTTATTCCTCTGTAATGAAGAAGAGTATAGGGGCTCAGAAGGTCATAATTTAAAAGGTAATGCATGTAGACACTAGGGACAAGTGCTTGTCTTAATGAAATTAGTGAGATCCTATCCAATTGACATCCCTTCATTTTGCCTACTTTGACTTCTACCAAATTAACAACAGTTCTTGATTATGAAAACTCTTCATTAGTCCCCATATTTATCATTTTTTAACTCTGAGAACAATTTAATAGCTCCTTTTTTAGTATGAATAAACAGATTAAAACTTAAGTAACCTCTAGTAACAATGAGAAAGCAATTATGATCATTTTCCAGTGCTCAAAAAATTGGCTTGTGCATCTAGTTTGATCGTGAAAAACCGACATAGTGTAAATCCCCTTGATGTGATGCTGCTTGATGCAGGTTTATGAGCACTTAGATATGAAGATATTAATACCTGGTATTAATAGGATAGTTATTGCAAGCCCAGAAACGAAAGCAAATTTAACTTGTGTATACAGAAGAAACAATGCTACTCCGATTTGAAAAGGCAAGCTGAAATAGAAATAAGACTTGGTAAGTAAATTATCACAAACAATAACAAATAAGGCCACTTATAAATATTATC
>JANVCQ010000005.1:6932628-6995760 GCA_025531925.1 Erythroxylum plowmanianum
ATGTAGAACAGTCCTAAAACAAGTTAAACTACTTAGCATGTGGCTTCCTTCTAGAATACGTAATCAGGGGTTTATCAGTACTTCCCCTAAAATGGTTTCCTGGAATGTTTAAATTTTGAATGCTTGTTGCTTAGATCAATCCGCCAGTCTCGAACTATTTCTGGTAATATTACAGGACTCCAGACCTATGTGCAATGCAGCAGGATTGCTCTGATGATCTTCAAGCTGTAGGATCAATTTTATTCGAAGTTTCCGGGGTAATTTTCACCTTCTTCTGCAATGAGATACTAAATGTTCAATCCGACTCAAACTTTCTCAATCTGTGATCAGGTGGAATCCAGCTTTAGTGCAAGGAAGACAGTTGTGGACGTTTGTGACACCATTGTGAAGAGAGGTGGACGCTTAGCTGGTGCAGGCATTGTTGGGATTTTGCAGAAGATGGAGGAAGATTCAAAAGGTCTGATCTTTGGGAAAAGAACAGTTGTTGCTATGGATGGTGGACTATACGAGCATTACCCTCAATACAGAACATACATGCAAGAAGCTGTTAAAGAGCTTCTAGGTTCAGAAATTTCCAAGAACATAGTCATAGAGCATACCAAAGATGGGTCTGGGATTGGAGCTGCTCTAATGGCTGCCAGAAACTCCATGTATGATCATGATTATTAGATTGGACAATGGCAGGCAGCTAATTTGTTTCCAGGTAGTTGAAGATAAAATCTAAGTGCAGTGGTTAGATCTGTCTTTTGTAGTTGGATTTGGAGATCATGAGTTGAGAACAAGGGTGCAGAGAACAATGTCAGGATTATTATTTCATTTAACTGAACTTGTTTTTGAAGAAATGCATTAGTTCGTAAGATGCTTTGTACTACAAGCAAAGCTTGGGATAGTTTCACGTGCAGACTGTTTATTCAGACTTTATAAGTAAGGCGTAACATGTACCATCAAAGGATGAGATTGCAACGAGAATTGGTAAGTGGCTCTGAGGTCACGGTTAGAATTTTCTTATGTATATAGTCATTTAAAACTTGAGACTAAAGCTTTGCTTCCCGCAAGGAACTTACTCGATTTGAGCAGGGATTAGTCTAGGTGTGAATGACTTAAAGGTGTCTTCCTATAGTTGGGACCCTCTTAAAACACCTCGTGAGTAACTAAAACAAAGGATGAGATGTCAATTCTTATTTTTCTTTTTTTAGTAAAATTAATGATTAAAAATTTTGGTCAAAATTATTTTTAAACTATTTAACATTTTGGATCAGTTTTAGTTTTATAGTTTGATTTATTTTAATAACTCTTTTTATTAAAAATCAATCAATTTATTAATTAATTTATCAATTTTTATAAAATAATAAGTTTTTATAGGTTAAAATAAATTAATTAATTTTTATTTAACAATTTATTTTTAATTAAACGTAAAATTCTTCTATAGGTATAGATAATCTTTTTCAATCATATTTTAAATTCTTTAATTTTATATAATCTTTAGTTGATTTTATGACTTTTTATTTAAAGAAAATTTTAATAATTTAGTTTATAAAATTAGATCTCAATAAAATACATTAGAAAATTAAATTTCAAAATGCTTTCTCAATCATTTGTTAAGAAGAAATAAAATTCTATTTAAAAAAGTTCTATATAAGTTATTTCAAATGTTTATTTTTATTTTCGCTCTATTTAATTTGAAACAATTTTAAATATTTTAATCAAATTAATTTAGATTAATTTGAATTGTTCAAATTTATACTCTCAAATTTAAATATAATTCAGAATCTAATTAATTTAAATTTAATAAAATTGATTTGAAAATGTGTAAAATTTAAAATCAGTTATTAACTGAATTTAATTAAAATAAATTAAATGGAAGAATTTTTTTTTCGGAGAGTAAATATAATTTCCTTTTAAACCGCATTTTGAGAAATAAAATTGCGCCGAACGAATCCCTTTACACTCTGATACATTGATAACACCTGTACCCAGAGCTTAGAAGCCATTATAGCCGTAGATTAAGTCAGATCGCCAAATCAATCAAATGCGCGAGATCTGACGTCCGATTGTCACCTTGTAGCTCTCGTCTCTGCAAGGCAAGATCATTCAGACACTGCATAGCCATAGCCTCTCCTGTCGCTTAGCTCTTCGTTTAATCTTATTGGTAAACTAGAAAATGGTAAGTTTAGGAGTTTCTTTAATGACCTAATTGTGTTGCTGAGTTGGTCAAATCTGAATCAGAAACGATTTTGATTTGCTGGATCATGTATGGATTTTACAGATCCGGTTCATACTTCTTCAGAATAGGCAAGGCAAGACTCGTCTTGCGAAGTACTATGTTCCTCTTGAGGATTCTGAGAAGCACAAAGTCGAATACGAGGTGACTAAAGTTCCTTTCTTTTTCTTTCTCTGCTATTGTTAAGATTAATATAACTGATTTCTCTTGTTTTGATCATATTGCCCTTTTTGTTTTCCCTTTTTAGGTTCATCGTTTGGTGGTTAATAGAGACCCCAAGTTTACGAATTTCGTTGAGGTTGGTACCTGTTCCTGATTCTTTGATTATACAATTTAGTTTATCAGATAAACTTATGCTTGTGCAACATTTCCCAAATTTAGCTTTATGAAATCCTTTGAAGCCCCGAATCCGTCTTTGATTGGGATTACTTAAGATGTTTTATTAACCGTGTATATCTGTTCTACTGCACATGTCATTCAGTTTTTTGATCTTTCATCATTTAACCTTATGAATCATGATCTGTTCTTTACCTTGTAATTGTTCTTATCGCAGTTCCGGACGCACAAGGTTATTTACAGACGTTATGCCGGGTTATTCTTCTCGTTGTGTGTGGACATAACGGACAATGAATTGGCTTACTTAGAGTGCATCCATTTGTTTGTGGAGATATTAGATCATTTCTTCAGCAATGTGTGTGAGCTAGACCTTGTATTTAATTTTCACAAGGTCTGTCTACTGTTCTTGACCACTTTGTTTGTATCACATGATTGTATGATCAATGCTCATCTTCTGTGTTCAAAGTCACTGGTACACGTATGAATTGATTATTTTGCTTTTCTTCTGCCATCCCTATGGTACTGGTGCTCTTTTGACTTGTTAGAGGATAATGAAGTAATATTTGGTTCCTTAATCTTGGTCACAAGACTTCAGCCATAGTTGTATTACCATAAGTCTAGTCGCACTGATCAGGCCTTTCTGTTAGCTAAAAGTTTTTACTGTTTCAACTAGCAATTTTAGTAATAAAGTGGATTCCCAGATTAGAGTTACTGGAGAATGATATGCCCTTTAGTCTGTTTCATTGAAATGGTTCCTGTGAATGAAGTTTTCCGATTCAATCGCATCGAACAATATCCGTAATAGGCTCACATAATTTTTTAAGCAAGTATTGGAGTTTTTTTTCCATGTTCATCATGCAATGTAATATCTATCTTTGATTCAATGAGCATATGGTTGTGCTCGTTAATTAATAACTACCATTTCTTTCTTTATTCTTTGACTTTTAACATGTTCATGTCTCTTTTCTCAGGTTTATTTGATTCTTGATGAATTCATTCTTGCTGGAGAGCTTCAAGAAACTAGCAAGAAGGTGAGCTAGAGATTGTTGTTGATATTCAATATGTTGTGCCGTTTACGAAAACTTAAATTTGTATGGATACAATATCAGCTACAGACGACAAATAGAATTACGGTTTTACGGTTGACCAACTATCGGCGTAATTTCTTGTTCCGTTAGTAATTGGGTGTAATATGTGTGCTCATTTTATCCATCTTAGAGCATTGTTTCTTTCTATGCACTATTTTCTTGGTATTCTGGTTAAACATTTGGACATTATGGAAGCTATTCTAAGACTGAAATTGTTCTTGCTTGCATGCAGGCCATCATAGAGAGAATGGGAGAGTTGGAAAAACTAGAGTAAGCATGTGTTTGTGTGAAGAGTGACTGAGAACTGAAATTTCCATTTTCTCTTTAAGAGATGATTGTTATTGTGCCAGAAAAACTCTGCTTCTTTCTTCTTGGCATACACAATCTGGATTGTTGATCCATCAATACGTGTAATGTACAATTCAGGAGACTTAAACATCTTTACTAAAGGAGTTTTTATGTACAACCAAGCTTCAACAATACTATTGTGACCGTTACCGACATACAGGATTAGGTGATCTTTTGGTCTTCGCTTACTGCACAGCTTGTGGAACATTCTGGACTAGTTAGCAATCTCTATACAGCTACTTAAGAAGGTTCGAAAAACAGGCATGAAGAGGTCTATCAATAAGCAAGAGGTGATTTCTTTTAACGTTGGAACTTGCAATAACTATCTTTGGTATCATCTTCTTCAACAAATGATTTCCAAAGAGTTGATCCAATTCGACCTACAATACTATTATGAGGTCTCATTGGCTCTACTGTTATTGTACTTGATCCGAACAATCGTTGGATGTTTCGATTAACTTTCACAGGTAACAAACGATATACCAGTACGTACACTCATGAAAGAGGACTTCAAATTGTTATCCTTCTTAGAGGATAATGAACACCTTGGAGCATAATCTAGCACCTTACATTTCGAGGCTCATATGCTTTCAATTCTTAATTTTATGTCCCCATTTCATCTCAATCGTCTATGTCCTGCTTAAATCATGCAGCAGTCTCCTGCCTGGCTTTTAACAAACAACTTATGAACGAAAACACCATATCTGTCGTCCATTTCTTCTGATGAATGTAGCTTATGATTCAAACCTGTTTCACAGGCGTTCATTACAGAGCAACTGCAATGCTAACGCTCCACCTGCTTGAAATCCGCCTCCGGTTTCTTCATAAACAGAAGAAAGCTGGTGATCTTGTTTCTGAAGACTTTAATAAGGTAATGATGAAGGGAAGATCATGGGGTGATGGAGGTGGTGTTGTTGCTGTTGAGTACCTTGATAGTACTTAGAGTTTAATACATCAGCTGGAGAAGAAAGTGGGATAATGACTTGAGTCTCTGGGCCCTTTTGCCAAGTTGGGAATTGAGTCATGGGCGAAGAAATCTCCATATTTCTGTATTGAGCTAACATCTGGGCAGCCCATAGCTGCTTCTTTTGTTGTAGTTGTTGATGATGCTGCACCTGCTGCTTTGTCGAAGGCAGATTGCTTCCAGGAGAACCATAGAATGGATTTCCAAGATAAGTGGGTTGAAGCTGGACCTAAGATCAATCAATGGAACACGATCAATATCAAAAACTTACAAGGCAATTCAATAACCAATATGAAGCCTACAGCCGGAAGTTGATAAAAGTTTGAAGTCATATAAAGTTGTATCGTTTAAGCTTAATGCCACACTCTGTTTGTCATGTTGAATCTCCTCCCCTAGTCTCAGGAAACAACAAAAAACACTCTATTCTAATTCAGTGATTAGAATTACAAGTGAACCATCGAAAGTTTTTACCACAATGAGGACACAGCATTTCACAGTATCTATATTATCTATTCAATGATTTCTGACTCCATATCACATGTAACAGCCTAAACCACGAACAAAAACCTGCTTTGCAGCTGCAGCTGAAGGCTGATTGGGATAAGCAGTTTTGTGTCGGGACATGGAGAAAGCTGGTACTATGGTTGGATGCAGCACCTGTGAGTGTATATAAGGATATTGGAGATGTGTCAATGGTTCCGATCCATTTCCAGTTCTATCCGAAGTATCGTTTGTTTCCAAAAAATTGAAAATCTGGGAAAAAGTAATTACCAGTTAGGACACAGTATTTGGACGGTCAGAATTTAAATGCCATTGGAATTGGATGCGAAGATACCTGCTTCTGAGAGGTGAATGTGCCTGATGCCAGAGAAGCGTGTGGCTGATTTTGGCAAAGCCTTTGATATTCAAGAATATCAGTTCTAGCTTCAATCGGATTACTCTCAGTGATGTTGACAACTCCACTAGCAGACGTAACTCCATTTGATTCATTTCTCATGTCATTTAAGTCATTTATCATCGTAATTGCTCCTTGGTTTAAAAGAGAGACTTGCAGCAACCTAATATATTGACTTATGTGGACATGAGTTGCACACTTTTTCCATGAATTCCTGTCAGTGTTGACCTTAACCTGTGATGAGATGGTTGAAAAAATAAAGAAACAAATAGCTCTTCAGTAGGCTTTCAATGGCAATTAGGGACTGGCATTTTGGTAAAAATCGGTTAAGACCTGTTCACACCAGCCCTCCCGAACCCGAACCCTACCCGGTTTGCCATCCCTAATGGCAATTTATAAAGGATAACTAGACACTGGTTAGTACCTTTCCGTTTGAAGAAAAATCTTTCCATGAACCAGGTCTGGTGGCACAGGTAGCAGTATCTAGCCAAAATGGAATTTTTGCAGCAGACGATCTGAGATAGTAAAACTGCTTGATGAGTGGGAACAAAATGAATAGCAGAAAGGTACCAAAAGAAAAGAAAGTTTTAAGAATTACTGTGATGAAGGACCACAACTCCAAGCACTACTTGAGATTGTTGACAAGCCTGAGGACAATACTAGACCTCCTGGTAGTAAATTATGCTATCAGTTGAATATAGAACTTCATATTTGATTATGAAGTGCTATTATCAAAGTTGAGTAGTGTGAGATAAGGAGATTTACCATTTTGATCATAGTCCTCGGTTTTAAGCTGATGATCCGGTTGTCTTTCGGCCATAGCCTGAAAAGTAAAATAAAAAGAAAAGAAGTTAGAAGAACGTAAGCGTATAATTCAAAGGGTTAAACCAGAGTACTTGTCTCACCTGCCCCAGTACAATCTCTGGTTTTGGATTAGATAGTGGAGTCTCCAGCTCTGTGGGCTGCTTCATTGTGCTATATAATTATAGTATTGCATCAAAATGGAGAACAAAAAGGGACTCAAAAGCATCACAGAATCTCCTAAAAGTAAAAGGGATACCAAGTATCATGGTTAGGCATATGTTGGATGCTAAAGTCAACCGGACCACAAGCTGGCTTGCCTTCCTCATGCTTCACTGGACCAACAGACCTATTATCGAGCTGTTCTTTAATGGTGGATGCATCGTCGACAATTTCCTCTGATGATTTTTCTACAACTGGAGCAGGATCAGCAGACTCGTTGCCCGAATCTGAGTTCAAGTCTTTGTCTATAGTCACAGAGACAAAACCAAAACAACTTAAGCCCATGAATGCACAAGCAAAAGTGACTTCTTGATCAATAGTTTACAGAAATTTGATTAGAGAACCTTCCAATGTTGGAGTAGTCTCACTAGCCTCTGGTAAAGCTGAAGGCAATTCATCTAAAGAAGCATTCTCCAGTTCATTCTTGCTGTTGGGTCCATTGTCTAGGAACATTCCAGCCAATGCATACAAGGTCTCTACCACTTCTTCTTCATCTTTAGTTATTGGCCCACAAACACTCTCTTCAGTGGACCAAACTAGGACTCCTGGTTTCTATAAAACCAATTCCATCTTCATGTCAAGTAAAATGCTCCATTCAAATAGAACAAGAACTGAATTTAGTATCCAAAGCTAGCCAACTAACCATGTTTAGTTTCGATTTCAGTTTCTTTACACCATCCCTTTTGTTGGGTGATTCCGGTCCACCAGCACTTTGGTTCCGCTTCTTCGGATCAGGAAAAGGCGGCGAGATAGATTCCCGGTTCCGTGTCTTCGTGGCTGTGAAGTTCAGTTACCAACTTAATTCCAAATTTGTGTTACTTTTTATTCCCAACATCATAAAGAAAATTAAACAAAACTAAAAAATTTCCATCTTTCCGATTCATAAAGAAGATGAAGTATCTCCCCGGAAAAGTAGAGAAAAGATGGAAATAAAGAACTTAATCAATTGATTTCAGAAGTATCAATAAGGATATATAATAGAAATGAAAAGAAAGAAAAGACAAAAAGCAAAAAGCAAAAAGCTTTGAGTTTTGCTTCGGCTAAAATCAAAAGAAAAATACTCAGCAAACACACAGCAGAGACATGAAACTTCTGAGAAAGATCAAACCTCCAAATTGCATTCGATCTGAAACAAAAACAGTAAACCCCACCAAAAATGAAACAAACTAAAAACTGGAAAAAAAAACAAACCTGAACGCAGCTTCCTTGGAACAGAGGAATGATCAACGCCATTGCATTCATCAAGAAGCTGGTGTAAGAACAAAAGCACAAGAAGTTTACTCATATAACATAAAAGACAACAGTTAAGAGCAACCCAGTTTTCGACTGTTGCAATTAAAAAAAAAAAGGTACCAATAACGTACCTTGCTGGAAAGCTTAAACCTCTTGTCAGTACCAAAACTGCTTCTAGACGGAGCTTGAAGATGAGGCTCGTGTTCTCCATCCGAAACGTCGTAAACCATCTGGCAATTCTCTTCTTGGCTCGAACTCAGTCTCTTGATTCTCGCTTTCCTCGATTTCTCCAAGGACACAACGTCGAAACCTTTTTGAAACAAACGAGCACACACAAAATGAACGATAATAACAAAAGCTAGCAAACGGGAGATGAGCAAGAGACTGGCATTTATCTGAGAAAAGGAGAAAACTCTCATCAACATACACTTGAATTAAGAACATATAGATAAGGACAAGTGACCCGTTTGGGTTTCGTTGGATTTCTGTTTCTGGGTTAAAATCTGGGGACCAGAAAATTTGAAGGAGAGTGCAGTAAATTCACCAGAAACGAGCTTGTGTCTTCCAGATTGCTTATTCTGTCTCGCTCCACGCCTCATGTCCCTACGAGTACAACCCTTGTCTGTTTCTATCATCTGAATCATAACAATTCACGCTGTTAGGCCTAAAAAATCCATCCAAATAAGCCAAACCCAGATCTTTGTTTGGCCCCTTCTCTTCAGAAATTTAGAGAAAAGCTTGTATGTCAGTGGATTACTTCATCTTCTCCTTGAGATATAGAGAGAGAAACGAAATTTCAGGTTCAGTTACACAAGTCAAATGCCAAGATGGAGAAACTGAAAAAGCTGGTTTCGAGTTCTTTCTATGTAGAGATACGTTAAGATCTCTACTTCTCCATTCTAAAGAAGAAGAAGTTAGTGAAAAAGCAAAGACAAGAGAGGGACATTGACGAATAGAGAGTAATTCGTTGGAGAATCAGGTTCTTCGCAAGATAAAAAGCGTATAAAAGTTACATATGCGTGTGGAAGGAAACAAAAAGAAGAGAAACTCTCAACATCTCTCTTACCCGTTTAAACACTCACACAACTACACCACAACCAACCTCCTCCATAGCTTTTACTGTCACTAATAAGCTTCAACTTTCCTCTTGAAAAAGAAAACCCATTTCATATACCAAAAAAAGCATATTACTTTCATTAAATTTCATTTCTAATCGAAGCTTCACTATCATCGCTTCATTGGGTCACGAATTCAGAAGCTTTCTCACCGTAAAATCATTCCTTAAATGCTTCATAAAACGGCCACCTCCATTTATGTATTCCTTTCCGGTCCAATTCTCAAGTCAGTTCATGATCGACGGTGTCCAGTCGCTACTCATCCACAGCCGTCGGATTACCCTTCCCTCCACTCATGAATGATGAAAAAAGAATCCAACGCTTCCTATTCGTTCTAACCAACATCAGCCTCTTCCAGCCGTCGGATTTCTTCTTTTCTTGACGGTTAATTCTGAAACGCAATTAACCGAAACATCAACGGCCACGGTCCAAAGCTCTTAAATGTCTGCCACGTGGCTAACGCGATACCTTGTACGAACTTTTAAGATATATTTCTGATTTTTGTCTGCAAGAAAAAAGAAATTAGATTTTTAGAATTGAGAGTCCGCAATCACCCGCTTCTTTGGTAAGTACCGACAATACGCGCCAGTGGTGAAGAAGAGTGGTCTGGAAGGTGCATAACACGCGCTATAATGTTCGTCCTCCAGCATCCAAACAGAATATTACGTATCTCTCTGCGAACAAACTGAAAATGCGCGAGATGTCACGGGAAAAAAAGATTTAGGAACTCGGCGACTCACTGGGAAAGGACCGGCGATTATATGATAGGAGACGACGCCGAGACTTTTTTTTTGGTAACTGAAGAATCCGGATCATCTATCTTTTAGATGTGCTAAATTTTCAGATTGATATAATAACCTGGAAATTACGTTAACGGGATATTCCGTATGAGACAAGTTTTATACGACAGACTCGATCGAGAGAGCGTAAGTAGGATAATTCGAACACAAGACCTTTTAACCTTATGCTCCTTACTTTACCGACTCGACCACTTTCTAACGCTACATATGGTTACTATCTTTGTTGATGGAGAAAGATAACAAAACACAAAAATCATGTACCTCGCAGTATTTGACTGCTGACCCAACTTATTTTTGTTCTGACTCTAGATTACAAAAACAAAAATTTTTTGTTCCTTCTAAAACCGTGGGACAAGATTTCTTGTCCCTGTAAAAAAAATAAAATACATAAGTAACTTTCAGAAATACCCCTCACAACGTCGTATGATAATTTTTAGGTTTCTCATTTTATTAAATATTTAAGTTTTTCATTTTATTTCACCGTAATTAAAAAATTACAAATACAGTTAAAATAAATATTGATACAATTATAAAAAATATTTAACGTAATTCATTGTATTGTTAACTTGTACGAATTTTTTGCTATTCAATAGCTCATTTTATTAAATTTTTATGTTACTCATTTTTTAAATTCCTTATTTATATATACAATTAAATTACTAATACAAATCATTCGTTTTAAAATAATCAATGAATCACATATTTTCAATTATATTATATTGCAATGGTACTTTAGTTATTAACACTGTTTTTTATGTTCTGTCAACTACAACTAAACATATTTTTTTCCTCGAGACGAATATAATTTTATATGTTTTATCCATCATAACCAAACACCTTACTGTCTCTAATTTTTTTTATTTTGTCTCTAAATTTTTGTTTTGTTTCGTCTCAGCATATGGATCACAGTAACCATACGCAGGCTCCCCCATATATATATATATATATATAAACTCTTCGATGTTTAATTTTTTGTTAACTAATATTTTAAATTACAATACTTCCTTAAATTCCAAGCATATATAATACAACAGCAATCACAACTTGGTAAAAACTTTGTTAAAATTTTAAGTATGAAGAGATTTAGTAGTACGTAACTTTATTCTTAATTAATTAAGAGGTTGTTTCGTGATTAAAAAATCATATATAAAATTCAATAATATAATAAAATAGCAGTTTAATCTATTTAAAAATTAATAAATTAAATTATAATGTATATTTTTTACAACTAATATAAATGTTTATTTTAATTTTTTATCTTATATTATGGTGTAGATTTTGAAAATTTATAAAATTTTCTCTCTAAATTATAAATATAAAATTTATCAAGTAAAAATGTTTACAAAATTTTGTATGTATCGGTAAATTAATTATAAAATTTGGTAAATCAAAATTTTCTCTCGATTAAGCTTATCGTAAAGGGTTTACCTAGTATGGAGTATTATGTTGACGTAATTTACAGATTATTGTGTTATTTCAGATATTTACCCAGTATGCATCTAAAAGATAGCTAGTGTAGATTCTTCCATTTCAAAAAAAATTATGTACTTTATATATTTATATAATTGAATCCTTAAATTTTTAAAATAGTGTGTAGAAAAGTGTTTATTGTAAAATATGCTTAATTTTAAAAGTCTAAATTTCAATTTACACCTAATAAATTAAATTAAATTATTTATTTTTCTGTTTGATTTGATAACACTCAACAACTCGATGTGGTGGGGATCACGTGTGATGCGTGACTGTCAGATTTAGTTACTGCTAAATTACAGAAACGCCCCATCAACAATTCAAAACTTTATGTCAATTAATTAATCTAAAATATGAAAATTAATGTGATAGTTTGGTTGGTGTTTAGTTACGACTTGCCGGTGATGCATCTTTTCTTTTTCCGGTTTTGGGCCCACATAAGCTACTAATTAACATGTGAAGTGTTGTGGGGGACAAAACCTGTTCTCGTGTGTTTTCGCTAAGACCTATAGATAGGCCTAGGGAGGGTCGGAGTGTGAGTAGAAAGTAAGCTGTGTTGCTCCAATTTAGGCATGGCCTTGATGTTGGTTTCAACCACTTTGGTTCAAATTTTATTAGCGGTTGATTATACTAATGGAAATGAATGTCCGCGGAGGTTTTCAACGATCAAGTATAGGCTCATAAGAAATCTACAAACACATTGACTTGCTTGGCTTAGATTGGTCTATTATCTTTGACATGGCGTGCTAGTTTTTATGAACTTAAAAAAATAGGGCCCTTTTTTAAGAACACTTTTCTTGGCCGACTTTACCGGATCATTAAATTTTAGAATATGTTCATCAATTAACAAGGCGTCAACCTAGCAACGAAGAGATAATATGGTCAACCGCACTCGACAAGAACAGCTTATAGGCTGGAGTAAACCTCCTCAGGGTTGGGTTAGATTAAATACGAATGGAGCCAGCAAAAGATCGCTCGCTTCGACTATATTAGGTGGACTGATTCGAGATAGTTAGGACACTTGGCTTGGCGGCTTTGTACAAACATTAGATGGTGCTCTACTATCTCCGCTAAACTTTGGGGAGTCTTTTCAGGCCTTAAGATAGCTTAGAACATAAGTTATCATCGAATAGAATTAAAGGTAAGTTTGGTGCAGTGACTAATCTACTTTCATTTCTGGCAAAGCGTGCTATGTCTCTCAATCCTTTAGTTCTCAATGAACTATTTACCCATAACTGGGTAGTTGTAACTCGGCACATATACAGGGAAGGTAATCAGTATACTAACTAGCTCACTAATTATATAGACCAATTTGAATTAGGCGTCACTAATTTTGATATACCACCCAGTGGGTACCTCTCAATCCTATTAGAGAATATGACAAGGATTTGTCGCCTTAAACTTACAATGTAATATGTAGCGTGTTTTCTCTCCATTTATTTAAAAAAATATATAGTCAGAAATTAAAGTATATATGATTATTATAATTATAATAATTGGTTAAAAATAACAAATGATTACTATTGTTACAGTGATTGGTTTGTTAAAAATAATGAAAAATAAAAATTTGTTATATTTAATCAATTAATGAATTATATGTTAATTATTTAATATATTTAAATTTAAAATTTTAAAATAGATTTGAACTTTTTATCGAAAAGAATTTAGAGGCTCGGGCAAAACTCAGACTTGGGCTAGAGCAGTTGGAGCTTCATCCGACCCAAAATTTGAAATTATAAAAAATAATATCAATTTTTAAATTAAAAAATATGTATATTTAATCATGTTGGATCAAGTTTGAGAACATCTAAATCCGATCAAATTGGAACTCAAATTGAAACCTCAAACTCTATCAAATTTAGGACGAAAGCCAAACTCGACCATAAAATTTGGACCGAGCTGCCACCACTGGGCATCTCCAAAGGTGCTTTTGTTGAAGCTGAAGTCCATCAAGATTAGAGGTACAATATCATGGCCACGTGCTTCGAAAGTGTCTGCTTGAAACGGGCTGGATTAATTTTGACTGGATCAAGAATATAATTTTGACTAGATCAAAGCCCAATACATGAAAAGAATATAATTTTCAATAAGATTATTGAAAAGCGGTTATTTTTATTTTTATTTTCATTGACATGATAATATCTTTGAAACACATAAGAAATAAAAATATAATTCATAAATTATAAGCATTTTAAATTTAGATTACAAAGTCATTAACATATTTGCTAGTTTCATCTTTCATTTTTGAGTATTTACCTTGTTTTATATTTATTATATTACTTTTATTTATTTATTATTATTATTATTTGTTAGGTCTATTTTATTTTTATTTTATTAATATTTTTTTAGTTACGTGAGTCAGTCAGAAATAATCTCTCAACCATAAGACTACATATTATAAGACATCCTCAAACTTGTGTGTAATGGTGGGTGGTGTTTTTAGTCTTATTGTATTTTTTTTTTATCTTATCCAAAAATTTTTACAAAGATTAAATTATAGAAAAATAAAAAATACATTTAAAAAGCAAAAAAAAAGAAACAATCAATAAAAACTTTTAATTGAATTCAATTTAAAAAGAATTTTCAATTTTTTAATTTTTAACTTTTGTTTAAGAATAATAAGAAAATAAATTTCTCAATGGTCATCTTTCAAATAAATAATTAATAAAAAATTAGCATAAAAATCTTTAAAAATTTGAATGAGAATGTATATCTATTTGAAATAGTGTATAACCTCACATTAACTCTTAGGTTATATTTGATTGGACATAAAACTTTTAATTAAATGTAATAGTTTATAATGGAATTAAATGTAACAAGCGTAATATTAAAAAATTGTTGTTTTGAAATAGAAAAGTTCATAATATAATATAATAAAATGTTGTTTGAAAAAAGGATTTATAACATAATATACTGTTTATCATTTTACATTCTATCATAAACTCTCCATATTGGAAGTAACTTACTTTTACTATTTATGATGGAATGAGATGTAATATAAAACTCTCCTATTCCATTATATTATAAACTTTTATTCTGAACGACGGAATAATATTACATTATATTTTATTGATATAATATAGTAAAATATTGAAATGTTATTTATCATTTTACATTTCATCGTAAACTCTTCAAATCGTAAGTAACTATTTAGAATAGAATGAGATGTGATATGAAACTTTCCTCTTGTATTCTATTATAAACCTTCATTCTTAATGATGAAACGTCCTATTTCATTCCATTAATAACCACTCAACTAAATATAACCTTAATCTGAGATCAAATTCACAATTTTTTCATAGGTATAAAATTAAAATATAATAACTTCAATTCATAAAGATTTCACATAATACTTACAAATCAGATAAAAAAAACCATAATTTTTTTATATGTAATACAGACAGACAATACCGCAGACTTTGCGCCTGACAATGATGACAAAAAGACAGTACTTAAGATCAGGGCATAACATAACATACCATTATTAAACATACATTGTACTTTTTTATTTTTTTTATTTTTGGTTACAGATAAAGATGAGTTGAACATCAAGGGCACTTGCGTCTACCGCCATGAGTGGTCAAACTGGCATAACAAGGACAGGACTCACGGTTGCCCGAAGTTCCCGGAGGAACACAGTTGCAACGAGCACAGCATGACCCACATGCCCTCTTACACAATCGTTGTCTCGATGCTAACCGACACCTAGCCACGCAAGCTCCACCGCAATCTAATTCACTCCAAACGTCAGTAAACGAACTTATAACTAAGATTTGATTACTCATATGACTTTTTTTTATTAAAAGTGAAAATTACCACCGATCTAAGATAAGGGATGATAGGCCCCTCGGCCCCAGGCTCTAATAAAAATGATAATGAATCAGATCAATGCAACAATTGTAACATATTATTTAAATTCGAATTCGATTACGACACTATATTGCAAATAATATCATTTTGAATAAATATTTAAATTTGAATTTAATTTAAAATTTATTTTTTTATTTCAAAGTTAATTGATTTATAATTTTATAGTTAATGATAATATATTAAACAATTTTATAATTTAAAGAACCTTTTTATTAAGAATAAGGCTGCATATTATTGAGTCTTTTTTGTTAAGAGTAAGCCCGCATATTATTGAGCCTTGTCAGACTCGTGTTATTGTATAATTTAAAGAATCAAAAAATAACTTTTTTTACAAAATTTTAATTATACTTTTTATTTAAAATGACCAAAACAACCTTACTTAATTGATATAATAATTAATTTAATTTAAACTAATAATTTAAAATAATTATACTAAATTATTAATTTAATTAATTATATTTACTATTTAATTAATTTTTGTGAGATATTATATAAATTTGAAAAATAAAAAAAAAATTTTAAAATAGAAAGATTGAAAATTCAAAATTTAATTATTATTTTTAAGTGACTCGCGTATTTTTACCTCGTTCGTAACTCACTGGAAGCGTTATTTACCTATTTTCTCTGCAAAAGGAGTCGTCTCCAGGGTAGTGTTCTCCTGCTAGAAAGTGAAAGCATGGAAAGTTAAGAGGATCTCAAGAGAGAGATGAGAAATGGACGCACAAATTCATGATCAGACCTGACCTTCACAGTTTGATGAGCTTCGACGAGATGGGTCAGGAAAAGAGACGTGAAAAGTGAAGCAATCAAAAGCTTGGAGAGAGCCATAGGTGTGGTGTATGTATGCTCGTAGACTGGAGGGTATGTGTATCGTGAATCACCACTACGCACGATGAAATGCTTCAAAGAGAAGAGTTTTGGGTTTGCTGCGGATTGTTGCTGCACAAACACGCGGACAGGCGGACAGCAATGTAGGTGAGGGTTCAAGAGCAAGGGGCTTCCATGGTTTACACGTGGAGGAGCGGGAAAAAGATGCGTCCAAATGGTGACAAGTGTCGATGACTTGGCAATAAATTTCATTACGTACTTCACTTCCTTATTATGAATGTAACGTGTCCATGTGGTGGCAAGTGTTGATGTCTTGATGACTTGGCAATAAATTTCATTACGTATTTCACCTAAATGTAAGTAATATTATATAATGAAATAGAACCGAGATATAAAAAAATATGCTTTCATATTACATTTCATTATATTCTAAATAATAAAAATAAAAATCTATGATTTAAAGAGTTTAGAATAAAATATAAAATAATAAAAAAATTTATACTATATTATATTATTAACCTTTCATCCGACTAATATTTCACAAACCTTTCTATTGTTTTCAAACAATAATTTTCTAATATTACATTTATTTATGTTACATTTTATTCTATTAAAAACTTTACGTCTAACCAAACATAACTCAAATGTTACAAGTAGTTCACATATCTATTATAAATTTTAATTACAAATTTTAAAACGATGTCGTGTAGACCCAAGACCAACAGAAGAAGGTCTATGAGTCTATCCCCTCGATCTACTTTTGATTCTGCAATATTTTCTCCATTAATTATTCTATATTCTTTCATTTTCATGTAAAGATAGATTTGCTTTTCCATCGAAAGTGTCTAACGATCGTGCCAACAGACTGTTTCGATCACTGAAGGTATACCAACGGCTTTTTTTTTCACCGAAGATGCCCAATGGGTTGTTTACAATTAGAATTTTAACGAAAATTGAGGGAAAAAAGAATATTATAAATCTAAATTTATAAAAATATTAATAATTTAAAAATAGATAAATATATTGATCATATATAGTTTATATAATTAAAGACAAAAAGTATTAGAAGAAGATTTTAAAAAGAAAAGGTATATATGACCCACATAACGAAATAATGAATAACATTATTACAACTTAATTATTATTTTAATACCCACCAAAATCTAAACAGCACTTCGTTTTCACACTTAATACGAACTCCAAAGGACACGTGTAATACTCATAACGACGATGAGCTCTCAAGTCAAAGTACTTAAGGACACTTGCGCCTTCCTCCGTGTGTGGTGAGGCTAGCATAGCATGGACAAACTTCATAGTTACCGGCGGTTCCCGGTGGAACGCAGTTGCAACGTGCACAGCAAGTTCCACAAGCCCTGTGGCACAGGTTCGGCCTTGAAGATAACTGACACCTGGCTATACATGCGCTTCCACAATCTGTGTATTATATATATAAATATATAGGATTATAAAACTAAACTTACATAATTGAAATACCCTCATGTGGGTAATTACATGCTTAACATGATTGATTACTGAAAATTCTAACAATTTAATAATAAATTTAAAAATATCTAAACTCTCAAAATATTTAATGTAGTATCAAATTTTTAAAATAATAATTAATCTTTAAAAATTTATATAACTTAAATTAGAATATAACATTTATTAATGTAATTAATAAATAACATATATTTAGTAGACATATTATATCAATAAATAAATAGTTATTAAATTTAAATTTTAAAAATTTGATGCTAAATAAAAAATTTTAAAATTTGACACTATTTTAATTAAATTTTGATATGATTAAATTAAAGTATCATCATCACACCCACTTGAAAGTTTCGCACTAAAGCGAAGTTTAAAGAAGTCTGATAGTACGCAGTCTTACTCCTATATAATAGAGAGCCTGTTTTTGGATATAATCATCTAATATGATTAGATTAAAGTACGTGATCTAAACTAAGCAGTTGGGCAATTACCAAATTTTTTGGGACCTTTACTGGCTGCTTGAATGGAGTTCACCTGGGAGATATATAAATAAACATGCCATCTTCAGGTTAGCAACGGAAAGTTTGACAGGAACTTGGGTGTGATCAAGCAAACTGAACTCTTACCTCCTGATCAGCTTCGGCAGAACGAAGAACGAGAAGAGAGATGAGTATCGAAGCAATAAGAAACTTGGAGACAGCCATTTTTCTACAGACTATGATCAGTAATAAACACTTTTGACTTCACGTTTTGCTCTGTAATAGAATGTAATGGGAACCTTAACTTGTCGTGGAGAACAAGGAGGAAGTCTGGTGGTATTTATAGGAAGAAACTTTGGGTCAGGACATGATTAAGTTTACGCGTAGGAAACGAAAAAGGTCACGTCGTTGAGTTGTCAGGGAATAGGGAATATCTGGTGGAGGGGTAGGGTTTGGAATCATCTGTACTGATCTTTGAGGAAGAGTCCGAAGCAGGGTATGTGATTGGCAATAATGGAGTTTTTGGAATTAACTTGAACTCCAGTTGTCTCATCCTCAGATAGTGCTTCATAGTTCATAGTGCATGCTTGCTTTTTCACTTCAAGATGATTTCCCTCTCTTGAAGGGAAGATAGCTTTCAAACTTGCCGCCTTCTGCCGCTTCATGGCACCGAACACTCAAAAAGCATCATGAAATATTTTAAAATTTGGACCGTCATTAATAAGATAAAAAATTAAATTTAAAAAATTAAATTTAAAAAATTAACATAAAAAATTGGTTAAGATTGAATAAAATTAAAATTTTAAAATATTATTTGAAATTTTTTTAGTTCAATTAAAAAAGAGAGTGTTAAATAAAAATTAATTAATTAATTTTAGTTTATAAAAAATTATTAATTTAACTCTTTTTGTTAAAAATTGGACCGTCATTAATACGATAAGAAATTAAAATTTAAAAGATTAGCATCTTAAAATCGGTTAATATTGAATAAAATTATTTTTTTTAAAATATTATTTGGAAGAAATTGATTTTACCTATAAAATAATTTGAAGTTTAATTAAAAAGGAATTGTTAAATAAAAAATAATTAATTAATTAATTTTAATTTATAAGAACTTATTAATTTATAAAGTTGACCAACTGATTAATAAATTGATTGATTTTTAATAAAAAGAGTTATTAAAATAAATTCAAGTTGATTGTTAAATCAGTTAAATTTTTTACTCATTTGTTTTATGTCATAGAAATTCAAGTAAAATTGATAATTAATCATATTAGTTCAAATTTGGGTTGCAATATAATAATATTATTCTAATATATTTAATTAAAATAATTGAACTTGATTTGAAATTCAATTAATTCACTCTTAATTCGATAGTTTTAGATTGAGATTAAGATGTTAATAAATTTGATAATAATTTATGGAGAATTATTTTGTAGACTTGTATATATTTATTAAAATTTTTATTTTTGATCTCTTTCTAAAAATATACTTATCTTCTCTTTGATTTTTTATTTTGATATTTTCATTAAGGTTTGAATATAATTAAAATTTTATATTTTTTATAATTAATATTTAAAAATTTTATCCGGACATATAAATTATTTTAGTTTAAATTTATTCTGATATTATTTATAATATTAAACATCTAAAATAACCTAAACTCAAATTTTACTAATGAAGAGTTAATTAATTTCTTCTTTTACTAGTTTTCGAAAATGGGACCACGTTTTAATTATTAAACCTTTGGTTGGACTTCATTGACTCTTCTCCTATGGTCTTAGTTAAACATAACTAATCATAATTAAATATGGAAACGACAGAACATAACCCACCAGTTGATGTCTATTCACCAGTCCTGTTCTAAAGATGTAAGCCAACGAATCCTCTTCCTAAATCAGACGGCCAAACTTTTGAGTTCGGTATTGTGTGTTGTCCTTTCCTTCCAAGACATCACCTTTTAGGAGGTGTTCTGAAAAGGTAGAGAAGGAGAAGTTAAAAAAAAACAAAAACTAAATTTGAGTCACTTAAATGTATTTTGTGACTCTCCTAAGATATTTCGTAAGTAATTAAACTAAAAAAAAAATGATACCTTGAAGTTATCTATACCTAAACTAATTATCGCTTATACCAGATCAATCTATAAAGGATAAAGCGCTGGCTAAACTGATCACTTCATTCTCAAAGCTCGAACTTAAGACCTCTGGTTAAGAGATGAGAATGTTAAATCTTTCATATCAACCAATTTGATTCAAGTCACCACTTAATCTTTCTAAGAGAGGTAAATTTGACTTGACACAAAATTAATAAATTAAAGTAAAATTTTAATAATTTAATTTATAAAAATAATATTAATTTAATTTAATTATCTCAAATTAGTTTATTAAATTATAATATTATTTTTATTTAATTTTTAAATAAAATCCAAACAACGTTATTTAATTTTTATATTATATTAAAGTTATAATAAATATTATTTTAATATCCTCACGCAAAAAATAATAATAATTAGTTAATTAAACTCTTTTATAAAATTTTAGAAGAATTTAGTAAATTTGAATCCAAAAGCTCAAAAAGTGTTACTAAGTTCTTGAGTATCCCAATTGTCGGAAATTGAGGGTAACTTAGCCAAGTTGAGTGGCGGCTGACCTTATGAAAATGAAATAGTGTCACTTAGTACATCGTATACATATAGACCATTCGTCGTTTTGTGAAGAAAACTATGTGCGATTTGAAGGGACACGTCAGTTTGGGATAGCCCCATGACAGCAGCCTAATTAGTGACTTCACCAGCTGTTTTGAAGTAACGGCAACAGCTGTACTCCTCCTGTTTCCAAAGCACGAGTGGATTGTGGATTTGGTAAACTGGTCCAAAGCTGTCGCTTTTCTTGTTTAATATCAGACTTTGTTTTTATTTTTGTTATTATTAGTTTTTATAAAATAAGGAAATTTGTATTTTATTATAATATTATTTTGAATTATTTACTTTTTCTAATGACTATTAATTAATATAAAAACTAGTTATAAAATTTTTAATTTTATTTAATAAGTTTTAGTAATAATTTATCAATTTAAATTATTAAGTGATGTTTAATATTTTAAGAGTTTTTAATTTAGTGTCAAAATTTTTAAAATTGTCAATTTACTAATTTAGTAACAGAACTGTTACAACTTGTACGAGGGGTAAGGAAAAAGCAAGTGAAGCCATGCAGGTCTATTTCTTGCCGACGCTTCGGATTCAATGTATGAACGGGGGTTGAGAGATTGCTCTCCGTGCACATCAAATCTTGGATTTTTAGGTAGCTAGTTATAATTTTTTTATGATAAATCTTATCCATATATATTTACGTGAATTTTTAGGTAGCTAGCTATAATTTTTTTATGATAAGTCTTATCCATATATATTTACGTGAACTTTCATATATTTAGTCAGTTTTGATCATATTTTATTAAATATTATCTATATATTAAATATATGGATAAGATTTAACAGAAAAGATTATATATAAGTATCTAAAAATCCAAGATATGATGTGCTCGGAAAGCAATCTCTTCACATAAATATATAGATAAGATTTAATAAAAATAAAACCACATAAATATATAGATGAGATTTAAATAATAAAACAGGATTAGAACTGACTAAATATATGAAAGTTCACATAAATATATGGACGAGATTTAATAAAACAGGATTAGAACAGAGCAGATATATGAATGAGATTTAACAGAACGAATTAAAAATGAGTACCTAAAAATCTAAGATTTGATGTGCTTGTAAAGCAATCTCTCTTCACATAAATATATGGATGAGATTTAATATTAGAAATGAGTATCTGAAAATTCACATAAATATATAGATGAGATTTAATAAAACAGGATTGGAGACTCCGCATAAATATATGGATGAAATTTAATAAAACAGTATTAAAACATAGTGAATAGATGGATGAGATTGAATTCACATAAATATATGGATGAGATTTAATAGAATAGGATTGGAACATAATAACTGTAAATCCAATATTTGAATATATGAATGAGATTTAATAGAACATGGTAGAAATATTATAACTAGAACAGAAGATCTGATCCTCTTTTTGAAGGGAACATCTTTATATAGATAAAGATTAAAATTTTGAATTATTTCTGACTATCAATCATAAAAATTTTAAATTATTTAGTTTATTTTAATAATTCTTATTATTAAAATTATTTATCTTATTTATTTATTTTTATAGTATTATATAGTTTAATATTTATTTCATTTTCATTTATTAAGCTTTTATTTTTATTTGTTTATTTGAGTCATTTGAAAATAACATTTTTATTAATTAAGAATGAGGATATATACTATTAGATCTTTTCAAATCCTGTGTTTTGGTAAAATTTTTATTAAGTTATTGTTGTTATTATTATTGTTAAAAATTAATCGATTTATTAATTAATTAATCGATTTATATAAACTAACTTATTTTTTAAACAAAAATATCAGTTAATTTTCATATGATATTTTCTTTAATTAAACTATTTTCTTCAAAACGTAAAGATAATTTTCTTCTTTAATTTTATTTTAATTTTTTAATTTTGTTCAATAAAAATCTTTATTATATATGATAGTCTAATACTGGTTAAATATTAAACATTTTATTTTACTAGTTTAATTTTTAGTCTAATTTTTAAAATATTAGGTATCAACATTTTATATAACAAATGATAATATAGTATTTTAAAGTATTAAATGAATTAAAAAAAGGAAAACTATAGACCTTGTAAAGGGGTAAAGGAAATCACGGAGTATGGTTATGGGTTACAGCTGTTTGCAGCAGCTGTGTTTTATAGGCTTTTAAAAGCATTCATGGACCACTCTAGAGTTCTTTTGTTCTTTTTTAATACTGCGGTCAAAGCCTAATTTTGACAAATTAAGTTTGTTTTGGTTTTTATTAAATTTCAGTTGACTATGTTCGATTTAAAGCTTGGTTGAAACTAGGGACAAATTAGGGATGACAATGTAAGGGGCCAAGGTCGGCCCGCCCATTTCTAAGCCGAGTCCAACTAGGCTCAATGCAACCCTATTCTATCTTTATCTTAAATTAAATTATGTAAAAACGACATCGTTTTGGTTATATTTATCGAGCCTCAAGTTTACCTAGATCTGGACAACCCGAGCTTAAGCACAGCCCAGTTAGAGTTTCAATCAATTTAAGCTGGGGCAATCCAAATACCATCTCTGGCTGAAATAGTCTAAAATTAGAATGATATCTATTTGATTTCTAATTTTTATGATAATATTTAGATTTTTAAATTTAAAAACTCAAAATTAAAACAATAATTAAAACTAAAACGATATTATTTTCTGACAACTAAACTAAATTCGAGTTTGATTCAAGTTTCACAACCCTCATCTTATTGAAAATTAAATTGAATTTAGATTGATTCTATTTTATTTCATCCTGATTCAACCTAAAGTATTTATAATATTATTCAAGTTTTTTTCAATACACAAATTATTAACCTTAATTTTAAATTAAATCAAATTAAATATATTTTATCTTTAAATCGAATTGAATCTAAAATTCAATCACGAATTTTAGTATTAAAATTCAATCAAACTAAAATTGACTTACTCAAGAGTTTGAATATTAAATTTTAATCTAATTAAGTTTAACTTATTCATAAAAAAACATAGCCATCGATCAATTTTGAACTTTTTTACAAGCAAAAAGTATCAGAATTGCTATTCTTTCAATTGATTTTGGTCCTGTTTGATAATTAACATATTGCATTAGCTGTTAACTAATAGTATGATTTGATTAGTAGATAACATCAATTGTTTATTTAAAGATATTTGGTAAAAATAACTGTTTAATATTAACTATTTATGTGTAAAATGACTTATGAGAGCATGATTAAAAAAAATATTTATAAAGACATGAGTATTATATTTTAGTATTTCTTTGAATATTCTCATAACAACTTAGACAGAGCAAAAGGAGCTAATACCATCATTTAAAACAAAAGTTTATAATAATCTAAGAACAACGTCTAATTGTCATTAAAATAGAAGCAATACTATCATGAATAGTTGTCATCTCTCGAGTTCTTGATTCTTCAACGCTTTTTTGTGTAGAGTTAACTTAAACATATTGAAATACATAAGGAAATATAAATTCAGGATCTTAATTGATGATGTTGTAAGTCAAGTCATCAATTATGTTTTTTTTAATATAGTCATGCACCACAAATGTTGCACAAATTATTATATTTTTAACTATTAATGAATACTTAGAGATTTTCTTTAATATTTTTCATCGAGACTTATTCAATGAAAAACTTTTCAAAATCCTCTTGAATTTGCATCACAAAACTCCAATTGATGATACCTTATCTTTAAGTAAGGTGTTAAATATTTTTTCTTTTCAAGCAGCCTTTTTGATAAATTTGTTTAATAAATTGAATTATTCATTAGTATATATAAGTAATTTTGTTTAAAATAAATTAATAATATGATAAAAATAATATTTAAATTATAAAGAACTATGCTTACAGGATACTAAAAAATAAGTTTTAATAAAGTTAAGCGTCATTTATGTTGACTTCCTTTAAACATGATTCTATTTTTATGAATCATTAAATAAATGATAATATAAAAATACAATTTTATTTTAAATTTTAGTTTAGATTAAATCTTAGTTTATATTATTAAATTTGTTATTAGTTTATTATATATTAATAGGAATTATTAGTTCATTTTTATTTCAATAAAATATTTTATTTTATACTATATTTTTACCTTTTCTTATAATTTTTATTTTTTATTTATCATATACTAATTTTATAGCGTTTTAATATTGGTTGAACCATTAAAACTTAAACCTTTTCTATAACTCATTTAATGTCCGATTCAATTTTTATAACATTCATGTTATTGCACAAAGTTCTCAAATGTCTGGTGAAATTTTAGGGAGAACAAAATTTGAATATTTATACTAACGTTAAAAATCTTAATTAATTTGTAATAATTTTAATTTTAATGTTTTTCTTATTTGTCCTACTAGAGCTAATGGGCCTCCACTTGTAAACTAAACTGTAAGAGAATAGATATTTTGAACTATATAACTTGATCAACCAAGGAGGCATTTGGTGTTTTGGTGCAAATGTGAGTTTCTGCGCAGCTTGGCAGGCTGAATTATGGGCCGTCTTTTATGGTCTTCAACTTACTTGAGGCTTTGGTTATTCCAGGATAGATTTGTATATTGATTCAGCTTTGGTTGTTTCCATCATTTCTAGTGCGCAAAGTTGAGTGATCAATACTTTAGTCACCGCGATAAGAGATTTCCTTTCTAGAAATTGGGAGGTGTGAGTACACCATATTTATCGTGAGGGTAATCGGTGTGCGAATTGGTTAGCTAACTTTAGTTATAGCTTATCGTTTGGTGTATATTGGTTTCCTAAGCCTGTTGATGGCATCTCTCCCTTGCTATTTGCGGACATAGTGAGAGTTTCTCTCCCTCGTGTGACTCCTATGTAGTTCTATTTTAACTTTGGCTCGTTTGTTATCAAAAAAAAAAGGAGGCATTTGGTAACTTATTTAAAATTTTCATTTTTGATAAGCTCACTTATCTAACAATTTGTTGTTCTCCTACTGGTCTTCGGTTTTGCATGTGCAGTAAGTTGGTTGTGTAAATTGTTTGTTATCTTCTTACAATAATAATATTTTATTTATTTATTTATTTACTTATTTATTAAAAGAGTTATCATAATGGAAAACAAAAATTCTCTCTATCTCTATCTCAAGATGAAGTAATTTGTAATAATTTTCGGGTACAATCGACTTTTTACTCAGTTAGAGCAAACGCTTATATGAAGAGAGTTTTAAAAAACAGTAGATTGAGTTCAATCCGTCAACTCAATCAGCTGATTACCAAACATGATTATCAGCATTTTTACATAATCAAACAATCAAAGATCTCTCAATCTGCAAAAAAAATTTAATCAGCCATTTACCAAACAAGTCGTTTGTATTTTTATATGAATAGGAAATTCAAAATTGTATTATTTGATATCCATTGAATAAATTTACACAATATTTCACAAAACATAATGAACTACCTCATAAATTCACATTTCAAATAAAACCATTTAAGACGAACTCTAATTATAAATTTCAATCAATTTAGAATATTTAAACCAATATTTTTATAATTTAGGCATTCTTAAACTCTTATGATATGACCAATAAGGATGATAATGAATTTAGAGTAAACTCAAATTTTGTGGTCAATTTCACAAAATTTGAGTTTGATCGAGGTAAATTTTCCAGCCCAAGCTCAATTAGGCTTGAATGGCTCGAAGCTCAACTTAACTTGATCAAACCTGAGCCAAATTTGATTAAATTTATTTTTTTAAAAATGACATTTTTATTAAAAAATTTGAACTTTAGACTCGACCAAACCAAGCAGTCCAAATATGAGCCCGACCAAAGCCCAAAATTAAAAAAACCTCAATCCAACCCAAAGCCCAATCAACTAAGGCCGACCCATCAATTGACTTTAATTTAGGTTGCACTTGACTGGACAAACCTTACCATTCCTACTGAAAAGTGACCGTTATAACCAAAAAAAAAAGCCACAAGTACAGTTGAAGAGAAAAAGAAGCATTTTAAGCTCTGTACATGTCAAAGTACAACCATGGTGGCACTACACTGTTGCTGTGGAAATTCTGACATTTTGTATTGAATTATTAAATTATTGTATCCCAAAAAAAAACCAAATTCAAGCCTAAACTTTACAGTCCACCAACTACTGTAATTGCTCTGCCGCCATGAAAACAGAAGGATTTTGTCTACTGGATCTGCCATAGAAACTCAAGAAGCAAGCCTCACCATATTGCTTCAAGTAAGTTAACTGTTCCTGTTGATGCACCCTGTTTATGTAATCGCGCTTACACCACTCCCGAGGGGAGACGTAGAACGAGTTGTCCGCCAAATACACTGCAACCAACCAAATCGCTTTTCAGATGAACGAAAAACATATCGCTACCAATACCTGCAATGTTCATTTCAGAATCTCACCTCTTGATATAGTAGTAGCAAAAATCAGCAAGAATGAAAGTTTGGACAATTTCGGAAAGAAGGACAATAGACGGCCATAATCCGTAGCCCAGTGCTGTGAGCAGGCGTCCTCGAGTGTCCAGTACCTATGCAAATGAAAGATTGTTCCATTTCAAATGACTTGAAACACACTGACTCATTCACAACACGCTTCGTTCTTTAGTATCAGAAATGAGATGACGAGTATAATCACAATTCGCATTGAAAAATTGTGAGAATGAATCTTGTTTATGTTCTTCCTCTTTTCAAACCACCTAGCTTTCTACCTAATCGAATGTATTCTAAAAAAAATGATAATTTTTAGCTACAATAACCGGTATAGGCAATCTTACT
Organism: Erythroxylum plowmanianum; assembly: GCA_025531925.1. Classification (NCBI taxonomy): domain Eukaryota; kingdom Viridiplantae; phylum Streptophyta; class Magnoliopsida; order Malpighiales; family Erythroxylaceae; genus Erythroxylum; species Erythroxylum plowmanianum. The sequence continues at coordinate 6,960,235 of JANVCQ010000005.1, forward strand.
AGCATGGACATTGGACAAGTTAAGCATTTTTAATCTCTTAATGACAGCCAAATCTAATCTTAAAATTGAACCAAATGGGAATTTCAAACTGTAGTATTTTTCAAACCTGGAGGACCCAGTGTGCACAACTCAAGAACCTTGCAACTCCAAGGGCAAAGACATAATGTGCTGTAAAAGGTTCAACAATCTGAAAAGAAGGTAAGAGAATGATGAGTGAAAAATTAGTTGCCAAAACACCATCTACTTGCTATGCGAAACCGAAAGCTTGAAAAAGAAGACCACTAGTTCGAATAATGTCTGCAAAACTATCTGTCTTGTGGTTATAAAGCTTGCAATCAATTATGCAGCAACCCAATTTAGAAAGCTGACATGGTTAAAATTACTTTCAATTGTACCTTTGTGTTCTGCATGACCCGTAGCTGAGGTAAAACCGAAACAGTTTCAAGGTAAACATCAAAAGCCCAGCAGATCCTGTTAACTATGTGATCTGCAGTTGCTGGATGAATCATTAAAGAAAGCACAAGACAAGGAACTACCTGCAATGAGAAAAAAAGGACTATTTTGAACCTAGAAAAGAAATCGAAGAAATCGATAACGCAAAAGAAAAATAAAACCAAGTTCAAGTGTGCTACAGAGTAAGAATTACGCTCTTTTGGCAGATGTAAACTCTGGTTTTCTTTAAAGGATAACTTTCAATTAATATAAGTAAAACCATTTTCTGATATAGGTTCTTATTGCTTAGTAAGGTAGGTACTAATATTTGTGCCAATACAAAAGCTCAGAAAATTTACCGAAAATCTTACAGTCCCCAAAATAATTGAGAAAAATAATATAAAAGTTACACCCAGAATAGTTTGCCATGTTTAGATGAGCTCTTAAATGTTCAGAGTTGAAAACAAGAAAAGCTTAATTCAAATAAGGAGAATAATTTTCAAATATCAAGATGATTTAGGTAAACCTGAACAAGGGAAGAGCTCAGAGGAATAAGATAATCAAATTTAGATCCAAACAACAGGCACCCAAACACAAAAAAACCTAAGTTCTCAACAATTCTATCCAAGAAACACCAATACCAAAGTATAGACACAAAAAAGCTTTCTTCTATGTTAACAAGACGAAATGTTGATTCAGTTAAGAAAGTGGCAACATTAAAACTGTGATGCTTTGAAAAGAATAAGAAAGAAAAGTTAATCAAAACACTTGCCACCAAGTAAAGTGCAAAGTTGTCTTTGTCTTCCATATAACTGGATCTCAATTTGAAGCGTATCGTATATATAACCCAAAGGGTTGTCAGCAACGTAGCAGAATCGAGTAGGGTGTGGATATCATATTCCATTACAAAACTGCAATAGAGTCTAACAGCCAAAAACAGAGCTGTTAGCTCCTGTGATTTCAGGGAAAGTCCTGCAGAGAACCAAAAGGATATGTGATACAAAATAGAACTCATATTAAACATACAGCTTGACAAGGTTTAAAACACAAATTTTCGATACTGAAAGTACTGACATTGCAAGTGACCAACAATCACTATCACGACATGGTAACATGTAATCGGTCTGCTTTCTTCCCGATAGATTCGTTGATGACAGATTAACATATCAAGCACAACAAGATTTATTAGAAACAATAAATTTTCAGTCAAGCAACAGAAAGAATGGCAAGAACCTCATGAACACTATAATAAATCTCTTTCAGGTTCTAGTTTCAAATCCATTTTCATCCCTCAAATCAATTGGTATCGCCAGTGTGTGGCTAGCTAGGTTTTGGCTTCTACATGAATTTGTAAAAAATTTAAAGAGAGAGAACCATACTTCCAGAGATTACTATTCTTAGTGTCTAAAATTGTGCATGTAGCAACTAAAACCAATATAAAACCCCAATGAAATAGCATCATCCAACAAGAACCCAGAAGATAAAACTCACAACTGAGGACGACCCATCAGACCAAAACCATAACCCAACTAATACAAACCGTTTCGAACAGAGCATTGAATTGAAATTAGAGAAAAGAGAGAGATATCAAGGTAGATCATCCCACATACCAGCACAAGTCTTCTCCTTCTTAAGCTTATATATGAGGACGGAGATTCCAATGACGTGAACAGCGTCGGCAGCAACAAACAGATTCTCGTGATCGTTAACCACCAATCGGAGAAAAACCAAAGCCGTCATAACAGAAACCACCGCCAAAAACGCCTTAATCTTCGGCGGTTGCCTCATTACCCATGTCGCCCCGGCTTGGATCGGCCTCTTTTTTCCCTTCATTGCCTTTTCCTCAACCCCCCTCTCTCTCTTTCACTTCTGTCACTTCCAGTCACAAAAGCTGGAAGCTTTTTTGATTATGTGATCTGGGTTTTGGTGTCGTTTGTGTTATGAAATAAAATGAAGAACTGAAGAGAGAGGGAGAGGAGGAGAAAGAGAAGAGTCCAGAAGAAGAACAGAGAGCCGTAGAGAGAGAGAGCCGTAGAGAGAGAGAGAGAGAGAGAGAGAGACATACACACAATAGCTAATTCATTTCATGCTTGTGAGAGAAACGGTTACTATTTTTATACTAGTTACAGCTGTATACAACTATGTTATATTTTTCCGTAACACATTTTTACTTCTGAGAAATAAAACTTTTTTGCTCATTATGTACATAGACTGCATAGCTTGCCTACTTTTTCCATTCTGCAACTAACAGCTTCAGGGGCTAACTTAATGTCATAGACAGTTGATATCATGACAAAATAATTTAGCTTTGCAAATAAATTATTTACAAATAACAAATTATATGGCATTTTAAAAGTGCTACACAAAACTCTTTCCTTGCCGATAGAAAGTAATTCATTTTATATTTTGTCAGATTAACAACATGAATGTGTCATTCCATCATAGAAATGGATATCTTTCATGAAAATCTAGAGTACCTTTAATAAGCCTAGACGAAGATATGGCCATCCGTATGCACAACAGATAGCTTTAAACAAGAAAGGGTTAGAGCTATTCCATTGATCTGCCCAGCAGTTTGATAGTTTATTATGACAAGTAGAAGGTTCCATATCATATGGTAACTGAAGCAAATCTTCAAAGTCAAGCTGCTTTGCAACACCACGATTCATGACAGAAGTGATACATTTGAATGTCATAAGATCCCACCAGCCCGAAAGGTCAACCTGTGACAAACATATACAACAGACCGGACATTATCACTTATAGAATTCAAAATGCAGGATCAGGAAAGAAAAAGAACGGGGAGGCCTTCTATTAGTGTAGAGAATCCTGTAATAGTAGATAGTCCCTTAATTAAGGGATTATCCTTAGAGATTATCCTTAGCTGTAATATCTAGCTATATCAAGGATATTTCCAAATAAGGAGTCTTCCTAAATTAGGAAGACTCCCAAAACTATGTACTCTAGCTCTATATAAGAACTTATGTGTATGCAACATATGTAGATAATAACTTTCAATATATATTGAAGTGCTTACACGGTATCAGAGCCTCACGCTCTTCCATGAATTACAAGGCTACAATGGTGGGGTCTCAATCTTCATCCCTCGAGACCACCAACAGCTCTACCCCTTTCTCTGGATCAGGAAATCAACCTGATTCAGTTAGCATACAACCAGAAAATTCCCTACAAATTTCAATCCAAAAGCTGAATGGAAGAAACTACCTAGAATGGTCCCAGTCAGCCCATCTTGTAATTACTGGAAAAGGAAAGATAGGGTACATAATAGGAGCAATCCAAACTCCAAGGTCAGAAGACTCCAATTTCGACCAATGGTGCTTGGAGAATGCCATGATTACAGCCTGGCTTATCAATTCCACGGAACCAAAGGTTGGAAGACCCTTTATTTTTCTCCCAACAACCAAAGATGTATGGGAAGCAATCAAAAAAACATACTCAGACCTGGAAAACTATGCTCAGTTGTTTGAACCCAATTCAAAAATGTGAAAAATGCAGTAAGGTGAGCAAGATGTGACTGCATATTATAATGAGATGACTATAATATGGAAAGAGTTGGATCTATTTGAGAAAACAAAGTGGAAAGATCCAGAAGATGCGGCCCAATATAGAGAGGAAGTTGACAGGGGACGAGTGTTTGTTTTTCTGGCTGGCTTGAAGGCAGAATTGGATTAAGTCAGGGGACGGATTTTGGGACGAAGGCCACTACCCTCAATCCGAGAAGTCTTCTCTGAAATCAGAAGAGAGGAAGCTCGGAAGAGTGTCATGTTGGGAAAAATGGCACTATGGACTTCCAGAATGAAGGTTCAGCATTGGTCTCAAAGAATAGTGACAGTGAGGCTGAAAAAGGTAAAAACAAGTCGAAAAAAACCGTGCCATACAAGAGATACCTGCTGGAAAATACATGACAAACCAGCAAACTGGAAGAAAAAATGGGCTAGTGGAGCAGGAGACGGGAAAGCTTTGCAAGTTGGGAACCAGCCTAGTCATGACCAAGATACCTCCAGCTCAACCAGGACCTTTCCTTTCACAAAGGAACAGCTTGATCATCTGTACACATTCCTTCTAGTTGAGAATTCCAAAAAACCATCTTGTTCTGTAGTCCAATCAGGTACAATCCTTCCAAAAGCCTTTGTTTGTTCTATAACCTCCTAATCTTGGATAGTTGACTCTGGTGCCACCGATCACATGACTGGTAGCTCCAAATTTTTTTCCTCTTACTCACCGTGTGCAGGGAACCAGAAAATTCAAATTGCAGATAGTTTCCTAGCTTTAGTAGCAAGAAAAGGGACAATCCCTATTTTAGATACCTTAACAGTAAAAAATATTCTTCACATTCCCAATCTTTCATACAACCTTGTTTTTGTTAGCAAGCTAACCAAAGATATGAATTGCAATGCTAATTTTTGGTCGACTCATTGTATGTTTCAGGATTTGGAATTAGGGAGGATGATTGGGGTTGCTAGGGTTACTACAGACTTATATATCTTGCAAGAAGAAGGCAAGAAACATGAAGAAGGGAGCTATCACATTACTGTCAACAAGAAGGAGGAAGAAATAATGATGTGGCATTATACATCCTAGTTTACAATACCTAAAGTGTGCGTTACCTCATTTATCTATCAATAAAAGTGCCATCTTTCAATGTGAATGTTGTGAATTAGCTAAACTTCATAAAAGTCATTACCCCATTCAAAACAGTCGATGTCCAGAGCCATTTATGTTAATACACAGTGATTTATGGGGTCCCTCTAGAACTCAAACACCTAATGGAAAGCGGTGGTTCCTCACTTTCATTGATGACTGCTCTAGGGTCACATGGGTGTTTCTTTTGGAGATAAATTGGATGTTTGTGCCATATTAGTATCCTTCTATAACATGGTTAAAACTCAATTTCAAAAGGAGATTAGAATGTTAAGAAGTGACAATGGGAAGGAGTATGTGAACTTGGCCTTAAAAAATTTCCTAGATAGCAAAGGGATTATCCACAAAACCTCCTGCAATTACACCCCACAACAGAATGAAATTTCTGAACGCAAAAACAGACATCTTTTAGAGGTAGCTAAAGCAATCAGCTTTCAAACACGTCCCGAAATACGTATGGGGAGAAGCAATTCTCACTGCCAATTTTTTGATCAACAAACTTCCCTCCAAAACCTTAAAATTCCATTCCTAACACAAAACCGAACCCACCTGTCCCTATGAAAATATTTGGAAGCACTATTTTTGTCTATAACCATGATCCCAAGAAATCCAAACTAGATCCTAAAGCTATCAAATGTATTTTTGTTGGATACTGTAGAACCCAAAAGGGATATAAGTGTTTTGATCCAACATCCCGGAAATTTTTTACCCCTATGGCTGTTACATTTTTTGAAGGTAAACCTTATGATAGTCATACTCATCTTAACGGGGAGTATTTCGGTGAAATAGATGAGAGGTCTAGTGGGAAAAAAACTGAGATATTGAGCCTAGAAGGATCAGCAGTAGAAAAGCCTACTAGTCAGGGGGGAGAAGAAAATCAAGGAGAAGACAAGGTTGAGAAGGAAGAAGGAAGTGAAAAGCAGAGAACACTTCACGGTGCAGTATATAGCAAGGAAGCAAGGGAAGTAATCTTTGATACAACCCAATTATCATCTCCGAATCTAAGTCCTGGCATCTCACAATCCGAAACTGAAATCAATAGTACCCAACCAGTTAATTCAAATGATCTCCCTTCCTATTGCAATGAGAAAAGGGAAAAGATCATGCACACAATACCCTACTTCTAACTTTGTCTCTAATGCAAAATTGTCTCCAATTTTTTCTGCCTTTATTTCCACACTAACCAGTGCAGAAATTCCAAACAATATACATGATGCTTTAGTTGTTCCTGAGTGGAAGGAGACAGTTTTGGAAGAGTTAAAGACCCTGGAAAAGAATGGCACGTGGAAGAGAACAAATCTACCGAGAGGAAAAAAATTGGTTAGATGCCGATGGATATTTACCATTAAATACAATGCAGATGGGTCAATAGAAAGATTTAAAGCTCGGTTGGTGGCAACGGGTTACACTCAAACATTTAGGGTGGACTATACTGAGACATTCTCTCCAGTGGCAAAGTTGAACACTATCAGGGTCCTATTATCAGTGGCTGCATGCTTAGACTGGCCTCTAATCCAACTAGATGTAAAAAATGCTTTCTTGAATGATGATTTGGAAGAGGAAGTGTACATGGAGCCACCTCCTAGGTTCGAGAAAAGCTTTGGAGACAAGGTGTGCAAACTAAGAAAATCCCTGTATGGACTAAAACAGTCCCCAAGAGCCTGGTTTGACAGATTCACCAAATTTGTAACAAGCCAAGGGTATTCCCAAGGCCAATCAGATCATACCTTGTTTACTAAAAGGAATGGGGAAGGTAAAATTGCTGTCTTAATAGTGTATGTGGATGATATCATAATTACGGGGAGTGATTCAATGGAGATAGAGAAATTGCAACCTTAGCATGGGAAGGAATTTGAAGTAAAAAACTTGGGGCCACTTAGATATTTTCTTGGCATGGAAGTAGCTCGATCCAAGAAGGGAATTGTGGTGATTCAAAGAAAGTATACTTTGGATTTATTAAAAGAGACAAGTTTAAGTAGTTGTAAACCTTGTGATACACCAATCGAAATAGGAAAGAAACTTGGATAGCCCGAAAATGGTGTTCCAGTAAACAAGGAAAGGTACCAAAGACTTGCTGGGAAACTAATTTACTTATCTCACACCAGGCCAGATATAGCATTTGCAGTGAGCTTAGTAAGTCAATTTATGCACTCATCATATGAAGAACACACTTGGAGATTGTTATCAGAATTTTGAAATATCTAAAGGGATGTCCTGGTAAGGGATTGTCCTTTAAGAAGAAGGAAGAAAGAAGCATAGAAGTCTATACGGATGCAGACTATGCTGGCTCAATTACTGACAGAAGATCCACATCAGGCTACTGCACCTATCTATGGGGGAATATGGTAACATAGAGGAGTAAAAAGCAAAATTTAGTAGCTAGGAGTAGTGCAGAAGCTGAGTACAGGGCTATGGCTTAAGGAGTGTGTGAAGTCTTATGGCTCCGAAGAGTTATGTCTGAGTTACATTTGGAAGTTAAGCCTCCCATGAATTTGTATTGTGACAATAAGGCAACCATTAATATTGCACACAATCCAGTACTTCACGAAAGGACAAAGCCTATAGAGGTTGATAAGCACTTTATCAAGGAAAAAAAGGAAGATTAAAGCATATGTATCCCATTTGTTCCTATTAAAGAACAGAGAGCAGATGTCTTCAAAAAGGAGCTGTTCAGACAACTATTTGAAGAGCAAATTAGCAAGTTGGGCATGATAGACATCTTTGCACCAACTTGAGGGGGAGTGTAGAGAATCCCGTAATAGTAGATAGTCCCTTAACTAAGGGATCATCCTTAGAGATTATCCTTAGCTGTAATATCTAGCTATATTAGGGATATTTCCATTTAGGAAGACTCCCAAAACTATGTATCCTAGCTCTATATAAGAACTTATGAGTCTGCAGCATATGTAGATGATAACTTTCAATATATATTGAAGTGCTTCCAATTAGCTATGCAAGTTTCGCAAACAAACTCAATACCAGACAGGGACATACCACTATACCAGAGATTAAGCCTATTAGTACCTAACAGTTTCCTCATAGATATTGAACAAAATTAGAGCTTCCTTTCAAAAAGAATCATATGAAAATAAATCTCCCCAATAAAAATAAACAAGAAGTGAACTACTTACAGAATCTCCATTGCAACCTTCCTCATTATCCATGTCAACAGAAAGAAGTGGGTCTTCCAATGAACTATACTTTGTGCAAGTAACAATAAAGTCAATGAGGTCATAGATATATAGATATATAAGTTAAAATGAATATCTGAATGAGTTGTCCTTCCACAAAACCTTCTAGTTAGCAAGTCATGCATGGGAACATTCAACTATAACAACAACAATAACATCTAGTAAAAATCCCGCTTACACATGGGGTCTAGGATGGGAAACATTCAACTGTTGACAAAAATCACCAAAAACTGAAAGCAAACTTGGGTGAAGGTAAGGAAGTTATCATAGAGCGTATTGCTATTTCATGACATCAACAAGCTTATGGGTAAATGAACTTGCAATTCTACTTGCACGTAGCACATGTGTGTGGATGCAAGAGGGATTGTAAGCTACCTTAACAGAAATAGTACAAAAGCAAGATCAGATTTTTAAAGTGCTTATTTAGCATTACAAGCAATAACGAGCACATCTTTCAATCAAAATGCAAAATGATGATAAAGTGTTGGAAGTATGGTACATGAGATTAGTAATTTCACATTCAAGAGAAATTCAATCTCCCCTGATAACGGTATAAGTTTATTCCTATTTTATCCAAAGTAAATGTCTTAAATAAGTTGCACCATGGATTATTGGGATTTACACAACCAAGAGCACTCATTAAATTTGCCTAACAAATGCTTTGATAGGCATCATATGAGGTGAAGAGAAATAGAAATAGTCCTGAAACTTTCATAGTACGAATAAGATTCCAAAGAATGAAAAGATCCAAACCACTATTACTCCTTTTTCCTACGTCTCAATTCTTGCAAAAATTCTCAAAACAACATCGATGACAAGATCAAGTTTTCGGTTTGGCACTAATGGCAGTGTTTCATATGCATATTGTTCACTTCACATTAAATGTTGTCTACTTAGTAGAACTCCTTCAACTATTTCACAGAATAATAATGAATGTGGATAATTTTACAAGCAATACCTGTTCCTCAAAGATGTCAACTTTATCCTAATATAATTGATAGATATGCTGAACATAATATCCAACATAACTAAAGAACTTTCTTCAAGAAACTTCCAAGCCTGCAAAAAACGAAGCCCAATACATGACCAAACACATTCACCACGAAAGCAAAGAAGCTATACAACAGGTATATATTATAGCTCAACATTCCTATTTACAACAACAGAGTTCTTTGATATCCTTTGAGCAGTAATGGCTCCATGAAACAAAAACCAAAATATTTTATGTCACGAAAACAATAAGTCCACTCATCTTTCGCTATAAACTGCTTCATGTGCGAGAAATAACATTTCTAATGATCAAGAAATCAGCCAACCCACTCTAAGAAAGTGGATAAGGTACAGGCCAATCAACTTTAGCTGTAGTTATAAAACTCGGTTATCAGGGCTGTTATGACAATAGAGCTCTAGAATCTCACTATTGTGAACTGAGGTAAGCTCTAGAATCTCACTATCTTTTGAACTGATACACCACAATAATTCCACACCCACGTCACGTGCATTAATAAGCAATCAAAAGTACAGAAATAAATTAATTTGGGAAGTCCCAAAGAAAATAATTAGTTATTTTCAATAACAGTGTGAAAGAAACATCAGTCACAGCAAACAAATTAAGAGATACAAGCATGTCACTTGGGAAAAAAGCTCCTGTCAGACAAACAAAATCATTACCTCTAGAGAAGCAAATGCCTTATGCAGATGAATGGTTCCCAATATTGACTTCATGATCCACCAAAAACAAAGGAGCCGTTCACGAATCACGATATACATCCACGTATACTTTGAGGAGATTATAATAACTGTCTATACACATTAAAAACAGGGATTTAGATCAGATATAACGTGATAGTAAAATAAGTTCAAGAAGCTAACAGCTAAAATCGACCAAGGCTTACCCAGAGTATCAATTGAGAGCTCCTGGAAAGCCACTCATGATACAACACAAAATCCCCATGAAAGTCCTTCTCAAAAAGTAAAGTCACGTCCACCAACGACAAACAAACTCCAAGCGCAGGTATAAAATGTAAAACTACCTTCTCTGTAAACGTCATCTACATAATTTTTGTAATAAGTTTAATGCACTTAACAATTGGTTTAAAATAAAATTTACGGATTTAATTTCAAAAAAAAAAAAAGGAAATGGCGTCAAAGCTTGATGTATAATTCATGATAAAGCAACATAGAAAAACAGTAGTCAAAGGACGTTTAGTGCATGAAACTGAAACTTGAATAAAGACCACCAGAAGTAGAATATCTAAAGCTTTTAATTTAGATGAGAGCTCAAATTAACTTCCAGCTAAACATTCATAGTAGCCCAAATGACTGTCTGCAAGAGTTCAAGGAGATGAGAAATTGTTGAGGTCAACTTAAAACTCCGGCCTTTTATCAAGAGAAAAGATTAAACAGTTAGCAAAAAGCTTATTTTCAAATTTCAGACAGTCTATAAAGCTTCAGTAATGCTATATATGTGTCACGACATATCACAAAATCGGGGCTGTCATAGCTTTGAGCTATAAGTTGCAAACTTTAAAAGCCAAGTATAAAGCCGTACCTCTGAAATTTTAAGAAATATGATTCGAATCATATCATTTCACAAATTTCAGTTTGTTAACGTAATATGTAAACCACTTAGGGACGAATGTGCGATCATGACTTGTCAACCAAGTAGGCCACTTTTTTTCTTTACTTTCAAAAAAACCAAAAGTCACTAACTTTTGAACTTAACTTCATGTAACTACTGCAAGTTTGTAATTTAATTCGATTAAATAGCTTTGATTCAATTGTAGCTCTTTTAGGGCTTCATAAAAATCCGAAACACGATGCCCATACAATAAGCACAAACTAGAACACACTTGCAATTCAAGATATCAATAACCTATACTCAACAGTCAAAAAATGGTATCTTTCTAGTTACGTCAAATATATGATAACACTAACTTACCCGCTGGATTCCGCGGGCATTCCTTCGAGATATAGCAAGCACGAAAATCATTAACAAAGTCAGCATATTTGCACCAAACATTAAAACCGTAAGCCTCGTTAAGGAAAAAAAAAATCATTACACAGATAAAAACACGGAAAAGAAAATACAAAACAAATGAGAAGCGAAACAGCAACAAAGAACAGAGGATATATGTGATCGAAGCAGTCGGAGAACGTGCGCCCACTCCACACCTGAGAAAAAAAGAAGACAAGATCAAGCGAAAAGACAAAGTCTCGTTGTTTCCTACAGTTTTCACGGTAATTAACCAGAAGTTAACAGAGAGGCGTACGGGAGGAGAATTAGGGCAAATGAAACGTAGCAGCTCCATTGCTGAGCACTCTTTTCTGCTTGGGTGTAACAGAGGAGAAGCCAAGTGAATCAACCGTTTCCTGCGTGCACAAAGCTTTCTTTTTTATCTTTCATCACGGTCGTTTTGCTTTAGACGATGGAGGACACTTGACTTGGTGGCGTTAAAAGGCAATCCAGATTCGTTAGTTGCTCTCTCTAACTCTATCCGATTAGGAAAAAGTTTTATCCAAGTTAAGTTATGACACGTGTAACTTAATTCACGGCCTTGCAATTACGTCATTCATGTAACATAACTGCGTGAGTCTTTTTTTTATTTTTTATCATTTTAATTTTAATTATTTTATTACTTTAATAAAAATTAATCTAAATTTTAATTTTAATTATGCTACTATTAATTTTATAAAAATAAAAAACAAAATCATTTTTTATTTTGGTTACATATTTTTATTTTTTGGTTTTTATTATTTTAAACAAAAATTTTAAGATAAAAATTTAAAATTTAAAAGTTGATCAATTTATTAAAACTATTTAATTAATTTATAAATTATAGAGAAAATTTAAATTTAAATTTAAATTTTTGATTTATATATGAACAACTAAAACTAAAGAACTACTTTTACCAAACATCTTTAATAAACATCCGATATTATCAGTAGCTATTAGCTACTAACTAACACAATCAGCGGCACAAACACAAACACACACATTATGTTATCAAAAATATTGCATAATGTAAATGCAGAGACATTTCTTTTAAGTTAAGATTAACTAAAGAAATAGTTAAGAGTCTATATGACAAACACACTAATGATAATATAAATTAATTAAACAATTTTAGTATATTAATCAATTAAAATAAATTGTTGAAATTAAAATAAATTATTCTACATATATAATATATTGTATATTTTATTTGCATTTCACAAGTATTCTATATAGAAAAAAACTTTATTATAAATATACAAAATGTTTAATATTATATTAACATGCATGAGGGTTAATATAATAATAATAATAATAATTAATCGATTTTTTAAATTTAATTTAATGTTTTTCTATAATTTATAAATTAATTAATCAATTTTAATAAATAAATCAATTTTTAAAATTTAAAATTTTTATCTTATAAATTTTATTTAAAAATAAAAATAAAAATAAAAACAAAATATGTTACAGGCGACTTTAAATTTTGTTTAAAAAATTAAAATTAAAATAATAATAAAAACAAAATTGGTTTTTTGCTAATATAATAATAATACAATTAATCAAAACTTAATTTAATATTTTTCTATAATTTATAAATTAATTAAACAATTTTAATAGATTAATCAATTTTAAAATTTTAAAATTTTATCTTATAAATTTTATTTAAAAATAAAATAAAAAATACAGAATGTGTCGACACAATTTTTAAAATTAAATTTTATTCAAAAATTTAAATTTTAAAAATAATTAGAAATTTGATTTTTGCTAATATAATAATAATAACATTAATCAATTTTTTAAATTTAATTTGATATTTTTCTATAATTTATAAATTAATTAAACAATTTTAATAAATTAATCAAAATTTGAAATTTAGATTTTTATCTTAAAATTTTATTTAAAATTTTAAAACAATAAAAAAATGGAAAATTTTGTCAACAAAAAATTTGTTTTTTACTTTTAATTTTATATAAAAATTAAAATTAAAACAATAAAAAAGATCAAAATTTTGTCAATATTGGTTTTGGTTTTGGTTTTGGTTTTGTTTTTTATTATTTTTTTATAAATTTAATATTAACATAATTAAAATTAAAATTTAATTTAATTTTTATTAGAATATTAATAGTATAATTTTAAAAAAAAGACTCACTGGCTGTCATGCCCGTGAGTCTTATGTTTAAATGACTAAATCGATTAAAATTTAAACAGAAATGATGACGTTTTATTAATTGGACAAAGTTAGACAGAGGATCTGTCTCAGTTAAAAAGTGTGACTTTCAGCTTTCTTCTTTTTTACTTTGGTTAGATTAAAGCTTTTTTACTTTGGTTAGATTATCTCAGCACGCATTTAAATTACCATTAATACCACCTTTAGTTATTTATTTGTTCACTTTTTAAGTATATCTAGAATTAGATCGTATGTTTTCGACAACCTTATTATGTGTTTAATAAGATATCATTTTGTAGGTTCTGCATATAATATGATATGATTTTTACTACAAAGTGACGTGGCATTAAACGCTGAACGAGTTGGAACAAAAAACGGGAAAAAAAAATTGAACCCCTAAGCTCCTTGTTATTAAGAATTAAAGAAAATATTGCTTTGTAAAATATAAAATAAATATTGAAGCAGGAGGGACTCATCAAACTAAATGATCGAATATAATTAATTAGAAATTATATCTTAATATTTACTTTTTAATAGATTTAAAATTTAAATAAACTAAAAAATTAATTGATAATGTATAATTAACACCTTCAACAAATTAGATCGAACAATTCATTTACACTGCCTATTAACACACAAATGGTATGTTTGGATAACAATTGATCAGCTAAAAATTAGTTAATTGATCGAAATCAATTGTTTCACATAGTCAAACAACTGATAAATTTGTTTGGTGCCAACCCAACCAGTCAAAAACAATAAGCTGCTCTACAGCAGCGTTTGCCTAAATTGTCAAATTTGCCCACTTTTTGACCCCTCGTTCGTCTCTCTCACTTTCTCCAGAAAAGTCACTCACATTTTTCTCTCTATTCTTCTTAACCAGATGAATCGTCGAAATCAGGTTGGCCTTCTCACGCGACGGGATCTACTCATCACCAGAGCAGTACCGTAACTAACGCCCCAGCAACAATTTCTCCTCTTAACTACCAAACCCTTTTCCTTCTTTCATAATCCTCTGATCTTCTTCTCTCTTCCATCGAGCTCAAGCTGAAACCTTTTCAATACTTGGTTAGATTCTATGATTGCTTCCTTCTTTGTTTTTTTTACTACTTTTGATATGATTTTCACGCTCTAATCTCTTCACTTCTGTGTTTTTTTTTCTAGGGTTTTAGAGAAAGTGTCATGGCGATGGAGCTCTTAAATATCCAACCCAGTGAACTCAGGTTTATGTGTAAGTTTTAATGTTTCATTTTAACAATATTTGGCAATCTTGATGCTTTTTTTTCTTTTAGGGTGGCATTTAAGAGAGCTATTGCAATAATCGATAACGTTTACAAGAATGAAATATCTCATTAGTGTTGTTTTGATTGTTTGAAGTACATATCAACTATATTTTTGGATTTGCTCCCTTTCTATTTGAATGAATTAGGTCCTTTGTCATGTTGCCTAACAATCTTGTCCCTTTTTTGGTTTACCAGATGTTACAAAGAAGGTTGAATACATAAACTTTATGTATGAATATGACAAACATAAAAAACATTAAACATAGTTTCTATTTATCCATTATTATGCTTAGTTTATTGTTTTTATTGCTTGTGCATTTATATTGACATGGTGTTTTTTTAAGACATTTTGATTTTAGTTAGTTTATTTTATTATATTTATATTATTTTGTTCGTAATCAATAGTTTTATTACGTGTTGTATTATTTATTTTTTTATATTTAGACATATAAGTGTCTTGTTTATTTATAATATAATTTTACGTATTGATATATAGGCATTGATGATAATGTTATGTAAATTATGCAACTTCTGCAAATGAAGCAAATTTTGGACAATAAGAATAAGTTTTGAGATTCGATGGCTTGTGTAGTTGGTTGCATGAATGTGTATTTTTTTAACCACATATACAAGGAACTATGCATAACTTCCTATCAAACAGAAGAACTATGGATGAATGAGTTATTAAATGGTCATGAAAAATGTGTTTTAATATATTTATGATGAATCAAAATACATGTCGTCAATTATGTAAGGTTTTGGGAAATAATTATGGTTTGAGACCTTCGGATAAGATGTCTATTTTGGAGAAAGTCGGTTTATTCATATATGTCATAAGTAAAGGTTCCTCTAATAGAGATACTCAGGAGCGTTTTCAACATTCTGGTAAAACTATGAGTAGAGTTTTTAAAGAAGTTTTGACTACTATGAATTAATTTTTAAGGGACATACTCGTACCAAAAGACTCCGAATTCAAGGACATTTCATCACAAATTGCTAATGATATTAAATATATACCACATTTTAAGGTAATTGAATATGGTCTTCCTCCCCTTTATTATATTTTCTATTGAAAAATATTGTTTTATCATCTTATGATTATTATTTTATATTTGGATTACATTGGAGCTATTGATGGTACACATATAGTAGTAGTTGTTGCAGATGATGATCAAATAAGATTTAGAGGGCAGAAAGGAATAACAACAATAAATATATTGACAGCATGCGACTTTAACTTACTATTTACATATGTTTTAGTGGGTCGAGAGGGATCAGCACACGATTATCGTATTTTCCTTGATACAATCAATAATCCAAGACTTAAATTTCCAAAACTACTGATAAGTAATTGTAAGATTCGTATGATTTGCTATTAATGATTTAGACTTTTTATGGTATTATTTATACTAGTTATATTTCTTATATGAAAACTCAGGTAAATATTACTTGGTTGATAAAGGCTATCTGGAAAGAGAAGGATATTTGATACTTTATCCAAAGACAAGATATCATTGATCAGAGTTTCGTGGTGCAAATTCAAGAATATCTCGAGCAGTTTTTAATCGAGTTCATTCATCATTGAGAAGTTATATTGAGAGGGCTTTCGGTGTTCTTAAGGCTCGATCGAAAATATTGGAGAAAATGCCCAAATATTCATTAATGGATCAAAATAGAATAATTTGTGCAGCTTTTGCGTTGCATAACTATATTAGAAGAAGTACAATTAACGACCTAATTTTTAGTATCATCGATCAAGATCCTGAATTTATACCCCCAGATATATTTTAAGATGTTGAAGTTAATTATACACAAGAAGACATCGAAGAATAAAGAACTCGGGAGATGACAATTATTCGTAATAATATTGTTTCTAATTTAATAACAGTTAGACGTTGTTCTTGAATTGTTATAAATCTTTGCTTTAGATGATGATGTTCATTTTTTTCCCTCCATTTGAAATGTGTTGTTAAACTTCATTTATATTGTTATAATTTATATTTGAACATATCATTATAATCATCATGATTATTATCATTTTTGTTGTCGTTGTTGTTATTATTATTATTTTTATATATTTTATATTTTTTATTAGAGTTATAAATTTATTTTTTGTAGAATTTAATATTTAAAATATAAATTTCTATAAAAATATTGAACGAAATATTAAGATATATAATATTCATGCTCTTATAATTTTTATTAAAGTAATGTCTTTATAAGTTATTTTACACATAAATAGTTAATATTAAAAATTTAATTTTATCAAATATTAAATAATAAATAACTAATACAATCAACTGATAAAATTAATTGATATAATCAGCTATTAATTAACAGCTAATTCAATCAGATGTTTAAGAAAGGACAAAAATAAAAAAAAAACTCCCGGATTTAGTAACTGTCATGAACTAAAAGCCACCGCAAGAGGCGGCTATGAACTCCATCACAGAAGAAGCAATATCCTCCACATCAGCGCTGGCCGTCGTGTCCACCACCACCCTGGGTACATCACCAACGTCATAATCCGTACACCCGTCGTAACCCTCCAGCAACTTCTCCAGCTCACGCCACGTGGAGGGCTTGTGCCAGCTGCGGCCACGGTTCTCGAGTCGCTGACGCCACTCGGCCTCATCTTTCGGCTTGCACTCGACAACCACGAGGCGGGCTCCGACGGACGTCGCCAAGCGGACCAGCCGTTCGAGGTGGGCCCGGCGGGAGAGGGGAGAGTCGATGACGACGCTGAGGCCGAGGCGGAGCTGGGTGGCGGCGATGTTGAAGGCGACATCGTAGGAGAGGTCGTTGAGGAGAGGTTGAGGAGTGGTGGTGGAGAGAGAGTAGGTGGAGTCGCGGACGTCGTCTTTGTCGATGAGAGGGACTTGAAGAGAGGAGGCTAAGCACTGAGCTAGTGTGGTCTTCCCTGTTCCTGGGTGCCCTTTCATTGCTATTATCCTTGCCACCTTGACTCTGTCACTGCTTCTATTTTCCATGAAGTTGTTCTTGTTCTGACGATGAATCCAAATTTTGAGAAGCTTGTAAATAGTTCCGTGGGATCGAGATGACAATGGATAAGCTTGTTTACGTTACGCTGACAAAGACATGCACCTAACATAATATCTTCATTTCTATTAAATAAAATTGATAAATTTAATAGAAGTACACGACCGTGTGTAGTTGTGCTTTGCTATCCAACAAGTAAGTGTAAGAACAGGGAAGGCTAGCCGAGGGCCTGCACTCCTTTGACTTCTTATGGTTCAGAACGAAGACACGTGGCATACGTTATATCACCAGACCTCTACCACTAACCCCTCTTCTTCTTCTACTCGTAAACAAACGAACGATCACTAAAATGGCTATGCGTCTAGGGGCTGCCTCGCACCCTTCTCTCTCTCTATCTCCTCGAACTTCACTCTCTTTGTCTACTCTCCCCTCTTTCACTCCACTCTTCCTACGCCCAAGACTCTCCTCGATTACCAAACTCCATTGCACTGCCAACAAACGACAACGAGAAGCCCCTCCAAGTTTCGACCCAAAGAGTGGAGTGGCTGTGTACAAGCCTAAATCTTATCAAGAACTTGTCAATGACGCTGCCAATTCTCTCTCTTTCGCTCTTCAAGACGGCAAGACCCGCTTGGAAATCGACTTCCCGTAATTTCCCCGCTTGTTTTATTAGTGCTATCCTTAATTTCTTGTTTACCTCAGTTGTCGGGAATTTATTGCTAGGAATAAACCGTATCATAATTTGTGCTTTTAAGCATTAACATGATGATATTTGTAATTTAGAGTGACGGGTTGAGTGAAAGATTGAAGCAATTGTAAAAAAGATTATCGAAGGAGTTGATCTACCATTTGCTTGCTGTCTTTAATGTCATAGGAACTCTTTTCTTGATTGGTTTGTCATTTCACTTAATCTTACTGTTAATCCATGTATTTATATGTTTATCTTTTAATTCAACAATAAGAAAAGGATGTAAATATGCTGTCAATAATAATAGGAATTTAGAAATAATGAAAGAGGCAAGTTTAAGTTATAAACCTACATTATTCTGAGCTAGTTTCTTGGAAAATATAGCTAGGCGTCAATGGTTGCCTGATAAAAATTGTGGCAATATCGGCAATGCTAGGTGTTTCCTATGACATGATGGAAACATGCCTATATCAGCAAATGTTTGGCTTTATTTTGTTATGTAATTGTTCCGTATCTATGCAATACTTGATCTTTTATATACTTTTCCTTCTTTGCATCACAGGCCGTTGCCCAGCAACATTTCTTCTTACAAGGTAGGTCTTCTTCCGTGCTTGTTAAATACATTGTCCTGTGCTCATATTTGTTTGAGCTCAGTTGCTTGTATTATTTTTTAATTTCCGGTTTCAATTTTTGTGCCAATACTGTTTCCCAGTTTTTACTTCTGTTTGTCAATATCTAAAGTATTAACATTGTTTTTATCTTTAGAATCGTAATCTGCAAGATTTTTAGACCAAATATTGTTTTTTGGTTCAGCTTTGTGACTGAAGAAGCTTTTGTTTATGCTGCCTAATTTGAAAAGGAAAAGTTTTAAAGATACAAATCTATCATCTTATACGTACAAGTTGCTGATACATGAAGGGATCTTCAGATGAGTACATTGATGCCAACATTCAACTTGCACTGGCAGTTGTCAGGAAGCTCCAGGAGAAAGGGGAAATAAGAGCATGCATTGTGAGAGGCTTTCTTTCGTTCATTTGTTCATTTTTTCACTTCAAAATAAGATATGTAACCTAACAGTTTGAATTTCAGGTGTTTCCTGATAAGCCAGAAAAGCGGAGAGCTTCTCAACTTTTCAAAGCAGCTCTTGACTCGGTAACTTAATAATTCAGACTCAATTCTTTTTCCATTGCAATCCATTATTGCATTGGCAGCCATTGACTGTTTTGAGTTTCTATCTGTGGAAGAAGATATTTCATTTTAAGCCTAGAGCGTCATCATGGGTTGACAAAATCAGATGTTTGTTCCTAAATGAGGAAGGGGAAGAACAATGTCAAAATTAGCAGTTATCTTTACGTATTAATTGTACAATTAAATTTTGTATTGCCCTTAATTTGGGAAACCAGGGGCATGATGGAACTTAAAGCTTCTTATAGATCTTCTCGTGACTTATTCAATATCCTTTTGTATTATGATCTTGTTGTAGATAGAAACCGGCTTTTCATCTAGCAAATATTTAGAAAATAAGTTGCTAATGGAGTATGCAAGATGTCCTATGGATTTTACGTTTTGTTTTTGCTTACAGATGGATGGTATAACCTTAGGTTCTCTTGATGATGTCCCCAGTGGTGCTCTTACATCATTTTTCAAGTCTATATGGAACACCTTAGATTTTGATTTTGAAGATGATAATGAAGGTTAGTTTTTGGGATGTCAAAATGCCTATTATTTCTGCTGGTCTTTACCTTATAGTGGCTTCATCATTAATCAATCAGTTTGCTTTGCTGCTATCTATTCTACTTCGTTTGGATATGTGTTGACTGTGTATGCAACCAAGTGGATGTCTTATTTAATAAATAACTTGTCCAGTTTTGGTGGATGTCTCTAGTCGAAATTTCATTTGAAAATAGTTGCATAACTTTTCATATCAATGCTCAAAAGGAACTCCATATTGTATTGCTGTTAAGGTTTTGACTCACTTTTCAAAAAAAAAAAAAAAAACAGTTTTGACTCTCACAGCTAAGTAGACGAGCCCTGCTGATTGGAATTTCTTGATGATTATGTGTGTTAAGTTGATAGATATAAGTACTTGGTGAGTTTCGTAGTCAAAAATTCAGAATTCTGGAACCAACAATACTTCTCAAGAAATATTGGACTATCACGGCTTAAGTTGAGGTCTCAATTTTCATGCTATATTAGTTTAGTCCAATTACACATTTCTCTTCCTTCACCTTTATGTAGAAAAATACTGGGAAAAAAAAAAGAAGATTTTCTAACTTTTGTTTTATGTAACTTTGTCCATATTTTTCATTGTCAGGT
Organism: Erythroxylum plowmanianum; assembly: GCA_025531925.1. Lineage (NCBI taxonomy): Eukaryota > Viridiplantae > Streptophyta > Magnoliopsida > Malpighiales > Erythroxylaceae > Erythroxylum > Erythroxylum plowmanianum. The sequence continues at coordinate 6,980,972 of JANVCQ010000005.1, forward strand.
CGTTGGCAGTCCAATGAGCCACCTTCACTTTACGTATTTATAAACTGTAGCACACGTGAACTTGCTATTATAGAGAAATATGTGGTAAGTTTCGTCCTTTATTGTTCTTGATTTTAATCTATCATCCTTAACGTGGCGGTTGTTTTTCTTTTATCTTTTGTCTTCCTTTTATGTTGCATTAGCCCCTTGATTTAACAAGAATTTTATCAGTTCCTGTCATGATTCATTATCTTAATAGTGTTTGAAATATTGTCTACTGATTACTTATCCATGTATCCACAAACTGCAATTGATATCTGATTTATTGTCCAATTGTGGATGGCAGGAAAAGTTTGCCATGTCGACCCCAGCCCTTCTTTTTAACCTTGAGCTTGACACATTACGGTATGCTGTTTCCAAATCCATCGATAATAATTAATTTCCCTGTTCTCCTTGATTTAGCAATTGCTACTTTCTTTTGCAGTGCTGACTTGGGTCTTGTAGGATTTCCAACCAAAGATTTGCATTATCGCTTCCTTTCTCAGTTTACTCCTGTATTCTACATTCGAACAAGAGAGTATTCCAAGGTCTCCTTTCCCACTTTATGTAAAAACTTTTTTGTGTTACTTTTAACTCAAACCTGAAATAACTTTTCATTTTTAACAAGGTTAGACTGTACCAGTAGCACCTTTTGTTGTTAATTACAATGGAGCATTGTTTCGCCAATACCCTGGTATGCGACTATTCTTTGTAATAAGTACTCAAATTCTCCTTATATTGTTTATTTTCTTTTCTTTGTTTTTGGGCTTAGATTTTATCTGCTATTTTGAGACCTTAACATATATTTACGAGTTTCAGTTGGTGCCATCAAAATAGAGTAAATATCAAAAGAATTAATGTTGATCAATATTTGACAGCAATTCAAGGGATACTGATTTAATCACATTTTTACAGATTATTACTTTTAAGTGGCTCTTAGATATGATGAATTAATAGATACACTGATCGAAATATTGCTTGTTAAGCAGACTGGAGTCATCCTCCAAAATTATCGGTTACTAAATTTAAATTCTGGAACTTATTATTGGATCACATGAAGTAGATGTCATCTGCATGTCTAAAGAAAAACTGGGATTCTGTTCCAAAAAGTCACGATCATATTATGTATCTGGTTTGGCAAACTTTTATCCAAAGCACACCAAACTGCTCCCTTGATTGTCAAAGAAATATTTTATTTTGGGTTTGCTGGAAATGTGGCATTCCACATTTTTATAGTCTATATTTCCTTTCCTCATCAATATATACAGATTCTAAGCCTCATTGTTGAGTATCTTACAAATTGTGATGTTCTGACATTTTGCAGGACCTTGGCAGGTTATGCTTAAACAAACTGATAGTTCATATGCTTGTGTAGCAGAGAGTGCAACTCGATTCACTCTTGGTGAGGTAAAGATATTTTCTTACTCCATGCCTTTCTAATTATTACAAATAACTTCCGTGTCATTGTAAACAATTAATTGGTGTGCCCCAGACCAAAGAAGAACTGTTGAGAGTCCTAGGATTGCAGGAGGAAAAGGGAAGCTCACTGGAATTTCTACGCAGAGGCTACAAGGTAAACTTCATATCTGAGTATTTTCATGTTATTATTCCACCGTCATCCTCTGCCCCTTGGTAGTATCTTAAACTTGAAGACATTGGTAATTGTAGATACAGCATGCATATACTTGTACATTTATTCTCTGATAGAAGTGCAAATAGCTGACTAATATCTCAACTTCATGACGATCTTGTAGACAGCGACTTGGTGGGAAGAAGACGATGAATTGGAATCATCTTCTGAGTGGCGTAGTTAAGAGCCAACAATGAAATTCGGGACTATTATACGCCCACTGTAAGCATTAGGTGAACCTCCGTGACATATGCTCAAGCCCAAGAAGCTGTGGATATATTTATTTTTAACCTTCTATACATGCTAGACTGCTGGTTATAAAATCTCTTTTTTATTCCTTTCTGGTTCTTTTCTAGTTTTCATTAATCTTCTGATATACCCTTTTTATTTCTCTTTAAAGCTATTGCACCCACACTTGAAAGAATATAGACAAAAGTAAGGAACAGAATATTTAAGGGTGCATAAGTTTATCTGGAGAGTTTCTTTGTTCTGTTAAAAGATTCATCGCTGCCCAAATAATAATAAGCTTAGAAGAATCTTCTATATTGGTCCATTTGCATAGCATGGAAGGAATTTACATAACGTGGTGGCTGCAGTAGTCTCTATCTTTTGCACCAAATTAGATATTAACAAGTTACTATGACATATGCTTGAAGTATATGATGGAACATGTTGCCTCTAAAGTTAGTCAACCAAAAGTATTGTTTTCGGTTTGATTTGTCAAAGCTTTGATTTGTCGAAGCTACTCTATGAGTTAATCTGCACCAAAGTCAGGTTCAGGGGGTTTCTGTAGTCTAATCCTCCCTCTATCCATTGCACTGTGATGCCTGCGAAGTGCATTGGCCGCAAAACGAGATGCAAAGAATGTTGCACGAAGCCTGGAAGTACTCTCGTGTTCTCCAAATAAAGCTGTTTCATCATCATAGTTATAATCATCGTCTTCATACTCCATTTCCTCTACTTCCAAGCGACGAAGCTCTGCTGCTTTCCTCCTGGAATATCTACGCCAAGCAGTTTGGATGAAGCAAGCAGCCCAAGTCTTCCACTGTTGCGAGTAGAAACGGAATGTTTGCTGAACCTGCCTGCTGTGAAGACGCCTGAACTGGGATGCGACAAACTTGAGCTCTTCAGCTTCCAATGCGAAAGCCTCTACTTCACTCAGAGCCCTGACTGTTCTTGTTGATGATGGCAAGTTGGCACCGGCTTTGGGGTCAAGTGCCCAGGTTAGAAGCTCTTCACCACAGAAGTCTCCCTCCTTGAGGTAACCTTGGTTAAAGAAACCACTTCTTCCACCATCTGTGGTAACACTTTCCAGGCGCCCACGGATGATAAAAAGCATTTCATTTACAGGATCTCCTTCTCGAACTATGTAAGTATACTCTGTGTATAAACTAGGCTTTAGCCGCTCACAAATGGCATCTAACAAACTTTCGTCCATATTGGCGAACAGCGGAACCTGTACAAAACATCCATGTCAGGTTGATTATAAGAGAATAGAAGTCACGTGAGTGTTCATCTCGATTCATGCCCTCTTAAATCCTCACATAGGACGCTTGTAGTTGGGGACTTTTGGGCCATCATGATATTACTGATGTCCTATGTAAGTTTTCTTGCTTGAAGGCATATCTGGACACGTGATCAATCAAAAATTGACTGGACACATAACCGGTTCTAGACAGTGACAACTGACAAGAATATTCTGTAGTAAAAGTAGATATACTTACCCTTCTGACCAAATTCAAGCAAAGATGTCGCTTGATGTCTCGCCTGAGATCTTTTGGCAGACTCTGGACTAAGGTCTCTTCATCCACTCCCCGGGTTTCCAACCATTTATATTGATCATAGCGCCTAACTCGCTCTCTCAGATGCTGTGGAAGCAAGCGATGATGCATCCATTGCTCAGAATCACGCCGTTTAATCCTCATCTCCTCTAGACGAACTGTCAGAGATTGAAGGTAGGTCTGTCGCAACCATAATGAATCTTATAGTTTTTGTTTGCTTAGTTACATTCACTTTCAAAATCCATCAAGTAAACATGATGCACTGACATGAAAGAAATGAGAAGGCTAAGAGTACAAAATTCAGCAGAGAATATAGTATGTGGCATTTCATGAGTTGGTCGACTGCTTCAGGTTGTAAAGTTTTGCAGCAACAAATCAAAATAAGCATAACAGAATTAGCATCAATAAACTCCATGGATTTGAAAGCAGCGGTTTTACCATACCTGCATGTTTCCTATCAGTAGGCCGAAGAGGATGAGCCCTGATATGGCTATAGTTATGGAAAATAGAACCTCTAAGGGATAGGTGCTCGTTTGAAGACCCTGACCTAGTGTACTGTGTTCACAAATGCCAATGAGATCATCAGAGAAAGCATTATGGTGAAACTAGCTGAGAATTATTCATTTTTTGTTGGAAATCTTCATCGATAAAGAGAAAACGTATCACCATTGTTATTATTATATCCTGGAGTATTGTTGACAAGTTGTGCATTGTACCTTAAGTTTTGCAGTCCCCACCACAAGCAGTAAAAGAATTTAGAGATAAAAACTCTGGATGCAACAATGTCTGATGACATGGCCTGCATGTAGATTCCAAAATTAAATGGTGAATGACCTTCTCCGTCAACACCGCACGTCTTGGAAAGAATATTTTCGCTGACCCTTCGCCAGTCATGGAAACCTGGAAGCCGCTTGTTCCCACAGTACAGGAAATCTATGTTACACTTTCCACTTCTGGTACAAGCTTTGCGCCAGCAAGCATCCTTACGTTCAAGGGCAAGCAAGTACCAGAAAGCTCCTGCTATCTGTGAATCAACCCAGACTGGTTTTGATAAGTTAATTCGGAGCAATTTCACTTAATGCTGGTAGGCAGCATTTGAGAAGATGAAAGAGACCACTTACATGGCTAGCAAGCAGGTACCAGAGCAAATAGTAAGCAGCACCGGCCCAAGCACTATCAGCAAAAACACCTGCACTCTTTTTGAGGTCTGAATTTAAAGGGAAAAAACGGCCAAACCTTGGAATATATTGAAGAAAGACAATGATCAATAAAGCCTGTTTTGTAGCCAACACCTCTGAACCCTTCTTTTTGTTGGTAAGATACTTCCACACCACAATCTGCACAGTTAAATATGTGAGATAAAATTACTTTCCTTCACTTTGCTATGATAGATGCATTAGTCCAGGATAGACTTGAGAGAAACTATGCAACACATTTACCAATGTGCATGGACAGACTAGAAGCAAAAGCGAAGGCATTCCAAACCTGTGGTAGAGGCAGCACAGCCAGAAAATCAACAATGAAATACCGGCGCAAGTATCTAGCTGCAATGTCTGCAGGATCTATCACGAGTTCACCACGTCCGAAAACCCGTGACGACGGTGCAACATAGGCTGTTCGGAATTGAAGAGCCATGCGACTGAGATAGAAAACATCGAGTGCTGTCCTAACAGTAGTGATTGTGGCAGCTAATTTTGTGTCCATACCCAGGCAAACCATCTGATAGTTGAAGACAGGAAGATAGAAGAACAAAGGATCAATAGATACTGCAATAATGCATGATATCATAAAAAGCCTGTTCCATAAGACTAGAGATTTGTCCTGTGGATCAAATATCTTCTTCTCAGATACTCTAAGGTCCTCAGGGAACACAGCACGAGTAACCCCGGTTTTAAGGGATCGACCAAATGTTATGAGGCCTTCTGAACCCTTTTTCACCCCAAATCTGAAAGACTGTGAGGGATTCCTGTTAACATTCCCAGGAATGTTCATGAAGCCACCAAAATTGAATCCCCATCTCTTCATTCCTCCTGACTTGCTTTTAGCTGAGTAGTTAGAATCCAAATCATCCAACCTACAGGTATACACTAATGTATGTCAAGATCAAGTGGTTAAAACTATTAAAAACCTAGAAAACTGCAGTTTGCAAATTCTTGATATATTATGTTTTAACAATATCTACCTTACAGATGACAGATAATGAAAGAGCAACCTGGCTCATCAAACTTTAGAACTGAAAAGAAATCAAGACTCACAATTCCAAGCAGCTAAAAACCCAGATAAATTATAGTTTAAGGAAAGATTAGATAAATTCATCGTACCTCACAAATTTCTCCTTATGCCCACCAATGTACTGTGACTTGTAACCGCAATCAAACATTTTGCTGAATAGGTTGCATGGATGCTTTCAAAGAGAAGCAGTAACATGCGTGATAATATCAAATATCGAAATTCCTGCTAATGTGAATCAAGAAAGAAATCTCAGGTGCTGCTACCAACGTAGTCAGAGATTATAATATCAGAATCCTCATAAAATCTAAAGCTATCAATTCTTCCTTTTAGTCATTTTCGTAACGCATGCAGGAACAAAATGTCGACCCACATATATAGTTTTACAAGTTAACTTGAATACAACCGGAGTTATGCAAATTATCTAATAATAAAACAAGATAGGATACGAGTTCATGCAAGCAATTCAATGATCTTCGATAATAAATCTTTCATGTATACCATAACAATCAACCTCATATGTAAGACCATCGTTCTCCTCCCTCCACCAATGCCATTGGAGTTAACAATGTTAATATGAAAATTCGAGCATATAATTAGTGACGATCAGAGAAGAATATCTCATTTTCACATGCAGCCCCTAAAAGTTAGAAACACTTGCGAGAATGGACACAGGCATAGGATCATCAACAGATTAAAGTTCTATATATCCTTTCCAATAATATTAAGAACAATATATTAAAGCTCAAAGATCAAGGAACTTACAAGTAACTAGCTATCTTAAACAGATCTTTCTATCCCAGAACTAAAGATGCTCTCAGAAATTATTTTTACCATTGGGAGAGAAATGTTTAATGGACAGAAAGAGACGGAGGTTGTGATTTTAGTTTCAAGTTAGACAAGACCGTTCTGTAACGCGATCTTGCAATTTCCTACGTCAAACATCAAGGATGTTCCTAAACTAAGTGGATAAATGAAATTTCCTACGTCAAACATCAAGGATGTTCCTAAACTAAGTGGATAAATGAAATATAACGACAAGGGTCTGCATGAAAATGTCACATTGTTGGTAGTTTCACCTCAATGATGTCCTACTTATACGCTACAACGCTGAATTTTGCACCATTTATTTCTCTAGCTTTGACACAGACACCCATAGTTTCCACCAACATCTGGCTATTATATTACACCAAATTAAATTTGATATAGGAATCAGTGTGGACTACCTTGTACGCTCTCTAGCACGCTTAACCTTTCTCCGTATACAATGGTCCCTCTCCAAAGACGTAAAGATGCAGAAAATTATGGTCATGGTCTCACCAGCTTGTCCCTGTTCAGGATGAATCCATTTGGGATATAGAGGACAACAACGGGTGCAAAGATGTAATGGCTCAACAAACGTCACCAAGAAATGCTATAATTTCAATAGCTAATTGTTCATGGAGATTACAGCCCCAGAATTGAAATATAATGTTTACTAAATTAGAATCGGATAAATTTCCAAAAATAACTAATTGCTAGGCATAAAAATATGTCTAATCGTTCTAAATTTAGCGGGTTAAGTATAGTGAGTGGAAGACAATTATTGCAGGACTAAACAAAGATTGCATCCTCTTTTGGTGCTTGCATGATTAACGTAGGGTGTGGACTTTATGAATGGCGCATAGGAATGCATGCACTCGACGAGGGGGATTAAAAGACGGACAGACAGACAGACAGACAGACAGACATTGAAAGATGATTTAAAAAGGAGATGAGGTAGCCGAATAAAAGGGAAGTAGTATCCAATGTTTTAGCTTAATAAAAAGGAAGGAAGGAAAAATAGTAACCTCCAGCAGGTGGACAAACTACAAAGACCCCACAAAGTCACCGTCCGCATTACTCATCCATGTTCTTTTGTCCTGCACAACAAACCAAATCGTATGTGCGGTGGACACAATTATACATCACATTCCCACACATAATATCTTCTCCTTTTGCTTTTTGAAATGGGAATTGAAGATAAGAACTTATCAGCAACCACCCACCTATCCAATCTTTGTTGTATTCTATTTGCCCTCGTTGCTCGTGTAAAGTAGCGAAAGAAGTGGTGTGAACTGTGAAGTGGATGCTTCCAAATGATTGTCTCTGTGTCTCAGCCACGTGGGTTTTCTACGTGCCTCTAATGCCAGGGTTAGCATAGGAGTGATCATGCACTTTAAGCATTTATATGCTACTTGTAGTTTTAAAAGTAATTGATATTATGAAGTATGAACCCATTTAAAGTGTAAGGAGATCCAATATCATTTTTGCTACGTTTTAGGATAAAAATATAAGTTTTTCTGATAATTCTAAAAATATCTTTATTATTTTAAATTATAAGAAAATTCTTTTAACAATTTTATTATAAAATTAGCTATTATTTATACGATTTTTATATAAATAATAGCTAATTACATAAAATGATGATTATTAAAAAATTATAGATGTTTAATAAAAATATTTTTATATTATAAATAATGTAAATATTTTTTGTAATGATTGATATCACGAGTAAATAGCCACGTTCTTTTCCCTAATTCAAATAATGGTACAACTTTTATACTTTTAGACATTATGATACTAATAATATGATCATAACTCCAATCTAGGTATAAGTTTATTAAGCGTAGTAATTTAAACTTTCCCCGCTGCTTAGTTTATTTTTCAAATGATAAAATAATTAAAAAAACTCAATCGTTTAAACCAAATCTTGAATTGTTTAATTTTTTAGTTTAATTTTAACATTTTTTATTTGATTACTTTAATAATTTTTATTATTAAAAATTGATTAATTTATTGATTAAATAGTCAATTTTAGTAAGTTAATAAATTCTTAGCAATTAAAAGAAAATAGTTAATTTTTATTGATAATTTTTTATTTAAACTTTAATTTTTTATGAATAAGAATAATATTTTTTAATTTTTAATTATTTTTATAATAATCTAATATCAGTCAAACTTTAAATAACTTATCTTACTTATTTTTAAAACATCGGATAAAACAATTATAAGATGAAGTCACAAGCAAAGGTAGAAAACAAAGAATTAAGATAAGACGTTTCATTGGCATCCCTAGATGTTGTCAATAATTGCAGAATATTGACTTTGAATGGTGTGTTTAATTACAATTAATTACTCCTTTAAAGCTTGATTAGGGGATCTTTCAATTTCAAGCTCTATTCACACGTGATAAAGGTTCCAATTATAATCCAATTTGACTTTTGAATTAATTAAATATATGATTGAGATTAATAGAATAAAATTTTAAAATATAAAATTCACGGGTATTTAAGAAAATCAATATTTATTTCATAATATGTGTTATTTTTAAATTTTCTCAAAATTTTTACAACTTTATCAGGAACATTGTATTCTGTTTGGTTGTTTCAGAACACAAGGGGTCCCATACGCATATTCTTCGAGTCGAAGACAAGACACCCCAGTCTGATTCATTAACCCGTTTCTCCGCAGTGGACAAAACACTTTTAAGACATTTTATCTAACCATTTTCTAACATTCTTCTTCGGAAGATTTGAAATGCAATGCATCTTTCTCGAGACTGAATTCAGGTAAAACTTTTGAAGAAAAATTTGATTAAAACCGTACATTCATACGTACAGAATTAATGCGTAGAAAAAGAAAAGGTTAAAAAGGAGAACGCACCTGGAAATGAAGAAGTGAGAGCTTCACGGAAGGAGAATGCGACGGTCGTAAACGGAGACGCACCGAAGAGAGAGAAAGCGTGAGGTGAGGGAGTGTGATGATGGCGACGGCGACGGCGACGGCGATGGCGATGGCGATGGTCTTTCTAGTTTCTTTTGTTTTCCGGCTTTGGCTTTCATTTGATTCCTTATGTAATGGGATTTTCTAAATTAAGTTACTTAACCAAATTTGTATTTTTGTAAATGAAGATAAATTTACTATTGGAGGAGAGTGATTCTTGGGTTGGCGAGTCAATAAGAACATGCCCTCATTTTGTACGCGTAGTATAAATGTGAAAATTGGACACGTTATGTAATTTTTCTAGCTTAAGGATCAATGTTCACATAAGTTACGCTACTTGTCATTGTTGTCATGTTTAGTACAATTTGTCTTTCTTATCCTCATCTATATACGACAAACTAACGAGATTTGCCAATTCGTTATAGAAGCACGTAAATATGCATAAATGTTCCCACTTTTTCGGTTTGTTTGCATAAATTATAATCATGCAATTCTTATTATTCTTCATTATAATTTGTTGAAACTTTCATACATTAAACCTCTTGTTAGTTTTTAAAACATTGGGTAAATAAAAGGATGGAGTTCTAAGCAAAGAGTTTCAAGTTGAAGAGAAAGAACAAGAATTAAGATGAGACATTTCATTCATATCCCTAATTGTTGTCAATAATTACAAATTATTGACATTGAATGGTCTGTTTAATTACAATTAATTACTCTTTTAAACCTTGATTAGGGGATCTTTCAATTTTCGAATTCAAAAAGTTCAAATTGACCACACAAGTTTGTCTCTTCCATTTCAGTATTATCGTGTTTTAGCATAATATTAGACCATAAGTTTGACTTTTTAATTAATTAAATATAATATATGATTGAGATTAATATAATACAAATACAATTTAAAAATACATAATTCACAGGTATTTACAAAAAGCATTCATTTCCTTTTCTTTTAATTTATCCGAGGAATGTTTTTTATTTTTTCTATTCAAAATGCAATGCATTAAATTCAGGTTAAATGAGACTATTTACACAACAAGAGAAATATCGTTTAGCGACGAATATTACCTACAAAAAACTTTTGGATTCCGTTGGTAATATAACTTGGTAACGAAATCTAACGACTGACAAATGCGTTGTAAAAAAAGTCGTAGGTAAATTTACTGACGGATATTTTATGTAACCGTTGGTGAATTTATCAACAGTTGGTTGTGATCGTTGGTAAATTTAACTACGCCCGTTTTCTTTCTGTCGAAATATTTGCAAACGGTATTGGTTATTCCATCGGTAACATTACCAACAGTTATGATTTCCTGTCGGTGAGTATACCGACAGTCACACAGAGCCTGACGGTAAAGTTGGCGACAACTGTCAATATTACCGACGATGATTCTCTGTTCTATCGGTAAATATTATAGAATTTACCGATAATTTTTGGTATTTTGTTGGTAAATATAATAGAATTTATCGACGTACTTGTATTTTTAGTCAGTAAATATATTTAATTTTTTTTAAAAAAAACTTGATATTAAATTTTATTTCATGATGTTATGGTTAATGCATAATTTCAACAGTTATGAATTATCTGTGCATAATATTTTTATTTGTTTATATATTTAATTTGTATAAACAGAAAGTTGATTGATGATATAAAGTTAAAATTATCTTAATTAATAATAACAACATTAAATTGTACATAATAAGTATTTATAATTTAAACAAAATGACTACAAGTACATTATTATCCTGGTGACCGCGGATGCTCTAAGATTCTACCCCTCCCCTTCAACTCATCTACCTCATTACGGAGCTGAGCAATGTACTCCATTAATATCTGCACTGTGCTTTGAAGCTCATTGACTTCATTGGTTATCGACCGTCTATTAGATATTGTTGTACTGAACGTGGAGGATTGTGAATAACATGTGTTCACAAATGAACCTAACCCGAAGATCCTTCCACGATGGTCCTTATCATCCACTGCATCAAGATATGTCTGACTCTCATCAACAATTGGTTTGTGCTGAGACTGTCGCTAAATGTTTTCTTGTATTTGGTCCTATTAGGAAGCAATATTTATGTTAGTAAGTGATAATTATTAATAATTAATATTAAAGCATAAATTTCACATACATTAAGTTCTCAACATCAGGTGTTGACGAATGTCACACCGTCATGCTTCTTAGTGTAAGTGTACAAAAAGAGCTGACGAGGTGTAGGCCTCATGCCCATAGACTTTTCCTGTATAAGAATAAAATGTTATAAGTGAACTAGAATTTATAAAAATTTCGGCAAAGTTTCCTCTATTTTTATGATATTTACCCACTGTTGAATAAAGAAAATAACTGAACACGGTCATATATGGCACTAGACATTTATATCATTATCATTATCCATAATACACATATTTTCATTCCAAAATTTACACATCAATTTAAATTGAAATACAGCAAAATAAAACAATTAGAATATAAGTGTAAAGTTTAGATACTTACAAGTCTCTCTGCATGCTCGTGGTGGATAATAGATCCTCCTGTATGTACAGGAAGACTCTCTCCCCCTGGTCCTCCATGTCTGTTAGTAGAATTATACTCTGAAATAGACATTGCCTCAGGTGATGTCGAATACTGTTGCCAACAACTCCGTATCTGTTCATAAATATAAGATGATCATACACCAGCTTTGTGTATCACACCAACAAAGTCCCGATAATGTATATGTACTCCTTTCTCCTATACTTTATGTATGACTACTTCAAATTCATCCCAAAAAAAATATTTTTTGAAATAAAAGGAAAAAAATCGATAAATACTTATAATCTAATAACATTTATCTAATTAATGTATACAAATCAATTAAAAAAGAAAATAATATTTTATATTGTATCTCAAACTCCTGATAGTAAAATTCCTTTGTGGCCTGAGAGATATTCTTCCATACATATCCCTCAAGATCAATCTTCTCCTTAAATTTAGATGTCATGTTTCTAGAACACAGTCCAAACGGAATCAACCTAATATAAAATTAAATAATTTTACATCATTTTTAAAATTTAAACCTATAACTTAATTATAAACATATAATGTTTCATGTATTTTCATTTACAAATTATTGACAATTGTGATGTAAATTCTTCCATCAGGCCCCTCAGCTTCAGGTTGGCGGCTGTCTCCTTCATTTGCATTGTTTACCCCTGATATCTCTGTCGCTATAGGGGTAGTGGATGATGTAGGGGTAGTGGATGGTATAGTATCAGGTACGGAAAGTGATGCTTCATCTGTAACTGTAGTAGCTAGAGGGGGAGGAGGTGATTCAGTTACAGCTACAGAGTGTGATGATTCACCTTCACAGTAAGTACCTTTGAATCGTTTTCTGAACCTGGGTTACATTATATCATGTTATCTCTTTGGTAGCATATTTCAACCTTTTCTAGAAATATAAGAATTTGAATTCAATATTTTACACAATATATTGAAAAGGAAATAATTGATTTGTTAAATATAATATTCAAGTATAAACTTTGAATTAGAAGGTTAACAATTCTTACAGTCATAGAAAAAGAACAATAACAGTCCTCACTCAATAGTACGCAACTTGACCCTTAACTAGTAAAAAGGTTGTTTGATAAATTTTTACAGATACAATAATAAATCAACTTTAAAGTTGAGTCCTGTTGATTACATTGATAAATGACAATGATATAATTATTTTTTTGATTCTAAGTGACAAGAGAGTCAATAAAGGTAAATGAGTCCCCGATGTATGGATTCCTGAGAAGTGTCTTTACATGTTCAAAGGCACCAATTGAAACAGTGATAGTTCTTCCCTCAGATGTAGAGTTTTTCACACCTTCTTGCAATAGCGTTTTCGCTATAGCTAAACTTGTAGATGATACAGTGAACGAGTCGTCAGGTTTAGTATGGAAAACAAACTCCGCAGATGAACTGCCAGTACGAAACGATTTACCTAAAATACAATCAGTATAGAACTTATATATTGTCAAATTAGTAAACCGTTAAACGAATCAGAATTGAAGTGACATGTATACACGAATGTCTAGATGAAATCTGAGGAATTGACGAATTTTTCAAAACAACCGATTTCCTTAATTCATTACAAATCGTTGTGACATCACTCCCTCCTCTATGGGCATACTTGTCATCTTCAAGATTCAAGGAAGCTTAAAACAACATATAGTATATACCATCAAATGTGAATATATATATAATAGTTTCATAAAAAAATTAGATGTACATAATAAAGAAAGTGACGTTGTTCATATGATACTAAATACCTTGAAGCAGAAGATCGGCTATAGAAGGCAAACGATCATTAGTGTATGAAGTGGAGGTTTTTTTGCATTGTTTATTCCTTCAATAGGGACAATTTTGTCACATTCCTCCCAGCGAAATGAATTAATACCATCCGAAATTAGTTGCCATGTTGACATTCTTTGATTAATAATTTATTAACTGAAGATCTTTTTTTTTTGTAATCATATATGTTAGAAGATGATTCAAAGACACACTTAAGGACGTGAATGGGAAAATTCTCGGTTAGCTTGATTTGATGCCGGAACAAAAAATGAATTATTTAACTTTATGAAGTTGGAATTTTTAATTGAATGGTTTGGATATTGTTATTGAAATTTAAAATTAATGTTAGAAGTTTGATAATTAACCTAGATTAATTATGTGTTAGTATGAAATATAATAACTAAAGATAAAAATATGAATACTTTGATCAATAAATTATTGTAACATATACAAATTATCTAATATGTTTAGAAGAAAATTATTATTATATTAAAAAAGATGTGCATAAGGATTCATACATAAAAAGTAAAGAGAGCCTAATCATTTCAGATAACATCAATGAAATAACTCATTGACAAAATTTAGATATTTCAAACAAGTTTTGGTTGGTGTAGGCCATTAACATTATAAATGCAGGAAGTTCAATTCAAAGGTTTAAACCACATACAAATACTCAAATTAAACTAAGTACACAAAAACCTAGTAAATAATAAAACTCACTTACCTTAACCGACATGCAAAAGAAGTCACTGAAGCACGTTAAGGAAGAAGATGACAGAGCTAGAGTGAGCTGATGACCAAAAAAGATAACCAAAAAAGCAAAGAAGATAATGAATTCCAAACCAGTACACAAATTGATATAAATTCATGTTTAGAAGTCTTAGTTATAGTACAGTAAAGCCTCGATAAATGAATATTCGATAAATTAATAACTTCGATTAAATAATAATTTTCTCCGGTCCCGACTTGAGCCAATGGGATAAAATAATAACCTCGCTAAATGCATAAGATAATAATTTTAAAAAAATTCCTTGAGGCCCATTGAAAATATAAAATAATAATTCATTAAATAAG
>JANVCQ010000005.1:6995860-7008843 GCA_025531925.1 Erythroxylum plowmanianum
TATATTAAATTTTGATTTGTATTTAAAAATAATTTATTTTTATTTTTATTTATAGAGAAATATATACAAACAAGAATAATTTTCTAATATAAATTTTATTAATAAAAATAGAAAATATATAAAAAATTATTCTTTAATTGTTTGTATATATTTCTATATAAACAAAATAAATAAATAAATTATTTTTAAATATAAAATTTTCATTTTATTATTAAATATATATAATTTTTATTAATAATATAAAAATATTATTATTAATTATTTAATAAATTTTATTATATTAAATATTAAAATATTCTATTTAATATATTAATATTATGAATTGGTCACAATTGATCTTAAGAAGAATTATTGAGGGCATATTAGGTAATATGTATTTATTAATTTACGTTCCATCCTAAACCTTTCGAAGTGGAGATTTCTTATTTTCACTATTTAGGATGGAGTGGAAAGTAATATGAACCCTCCGCTTCCATCCCATTCTATTCTATACCATTATGAAACCCTCAACCAAACGATGGAAGTATGTTACATTCCATCCCCTTCCCCTAAACCAAACAAGACCTAATAGTTGCAGAATTCTTTCAATCTGTTCTGTGGATATCGTTAGAGGCTGGACACTTGTGTGACTAAGGTGGCTGAGACGGATCAGTTTTGAGAATGGTTCAAGGGATACGACAAGACAAAGATCAAGCTTCAAAATAAAGTACGAATTAAGTTTCGGCTTTATTATGATTTGTGTTAATCATTTTATAGAATTAAATAGATTTTGATTTTTGAAAAATTAAAAATCATGAAAAAGTTTCATGATTATTCCACTGCTATTGGGATCAGATCTCAACCCAGTTTCCTAATAATGGTATCAGAGAAGGATTTTATTTCTATAATTTTATTAAGTTGATTGATTGTTGTTAGTTATAATTTTGGAATTGAATTGCAAAAGGTTTGTAACCTAAATCTGAAAAGTATTTCAGATTAATACAGTATGAAGAAAATTTCTAAAATTAACCAGGAATCAATATAATTATTAATCTTAATCATATAAAGATAAATAATTAATTTAATTTTGAAAAGTAGTTTCTAAAATTATAATTAATTAGTTTTAATTAGATTAAAATTAATTAATTAGATTCCTTAAAATTATAAAATATTTTCTTAAATAATTATGAAAGATGTTTCTTGATTAAATTTATTTATTTCAATATGATTGAGATAAATTAAATTTATAGAGAATTATTATTCAATTTGTTTAGAAATTGTTTCTTGAACAATAAGTTTCTTGATTTTTAGAAAAAATATTTTTCTTCATTGAATTCTGAAAAGTGTTTTATTTATTAAGTAAGAAAAATGAGATTTCTTTAATATTTTGAAAATAGTTTTCTAATTTGTTCAAGAAAGTTTTTCTAATTAATTAAGATATTAATCTCTAAATAAATAATATAGTTACTTTCTTAATTAAATTTAATGGTGTTTTATTTAATTTTGAAAATAGTGTCCTTTTAATATTAGAAAATAATTTTCTAATTAAAGAAAAACAATTTCTAATGAGATTAGAAATAGTAATTTCTAATTAGGTTAGAAATAGTTTTTTAATTAGATTTGAATGTGTTACTTATATAATTTTGAAAAAGAAGCTTTTCTAAATTATAATAAGTAAGAAGTACAATTTACTAAAAATTGTTTTCAATTAAATTTTATCAAAGGAGTCAAGATAATTGAAAATGGTTTTCAATTGGATTTGAAAATTGTTTTCAAATCAAATTAAATTTTTATTTGGAATAGAAATTTAATTTATTTAGGAATCAATGGTTTTAATCTAATTTAAGTTTCCCAATGAGTTGGAACTATTATTTTAGATTATGAAGATCAATAAATAAAATTAAACGAAACTTGATATTTTATGCTTATAATTTGATTATGAGTACATAAGTTGCATATTAAATTTATAAGGTTGATATATATTTTGAATGCATTTTAAATAGTATGTTTTATATATGTGATATTTTATATGCAAATTTGTGTTTGATGAAACGAATAAAGTTAAATCCCTAATTAAAGTTTTAAGGCACGTTAAGAACGTGATAATTGTCTTCCATTGTTATAAAAATAAACCAGAGTTATGTTTATTGTAGGCTTGTTGAGCAAACTCAAGACCACTTTAATTTGAACATGTTTGATCTTATGATAGTGAGTTCTACTTAACTAAATTTGTGTGATTTGGATGAGCAAACTCATGAGCACATTAATTTAGAGATAAGGTTAGGAACAATATATAAGATATATTTTAATAAGAGTTATCACCTAACGCATCTAAGAGTCACATGAGATATGATTGATAAAGTTGTTATCTATTTAATTTAAGTCTAGTTGATTTGTTGAGCAAACTTAAGGTCAACTATATTTGAATGAGATCTTAGCCTGCTAAAGAGATTAGAGTAATCTTTTCGAATAATAGTGATGGCTATTATTTCAAATAAAATAATGGGAGTAACTAAATGCATGATTAAAGTCTTAATCTTATTTGGTTGTCATAACATATAATTGATTATTTGCTTTCTTACATTTCTTACATTTATATTTTTAATTTTTAAAAATTCAGTATTTCCTATTACAACTTTTAGATTGATAAAATAACTCTTTTGAAGAAAAAATTGATTAAAAAGGAGCAGGGCCAGTCCTGACATTTTATAGGCCCTGAGCAAATAAAAAAGATTCATATTTTGCATTTTCTTTCTTTATGATAATCAAGAGTGAGCTCTTATAAAGAATAAAAGAAGTAAAATAGGGATCCTTTTGATGCTCTTTATAAGATCTTTATAAAGAACAAAATAAAATAAAATGAAGCCCTTTTTATTGCATATTTTATTCTTCATAAAACTGAGCCCTGAACAAATGAGCCCTGAACAAATGTCCTATCTACCCTTACCCTGAGTGTGAAAAGGAGACAAAATCAAATCATCTAAAAATGATAAAATCAAATCAAATCATCTAAAAACGATAGCTAAGCTGCTAAAGTCTAAAAATTTGGTAGAATAATTTCTGAGAGCAACCAGATGTCACATACCAGCCGAGAAAGCAACAAATTGTTTAAGTTCAAATTCAATGCTTTTAAGCTTTTTCTTATCTTCCCTCATCCAATAGAAAATAATAAAATTATTAATGCTAACTTAATTTTTTGAAAATGTTATAGCCTTTATTTAGAAAACGACAATCATTCAATAAAAATTTTACTAAACGCGAAGTTTGGAGATTTAATAAATACAATCTTATCTTTAATTAATAGAAAGACTTGCAGTATTTATTTAAAAAATGACAAATAATGTACAAGTAGATTATAAATTTTTAGAAAATCAAAATAAAATAAAAATTATTTGTCAGGATTATAATAAATTGAGAGCTTGTGAATATTTTTGAGTATTTTTATGTAATGTTTTCATTTTTTCTAATTTTTCTCTGAAGTAATTGTATTAACATCCAAGGTTGACGCTATTAAGACGCCGTACACGGTGGTTTGGACAACCTCCAACGCAACCACACCACAACAACAGCTAGTACTGTAATCGAAGTTCCCTTCAAATTTTCTCGCTTTCCTTCTTCATCTGTCATTTTCTCATGCCTTTTGTTTCTCTTTACTCTTTAGTCAAAAGCACACTGGGACCCCCCACTTTCTCCCCAACTTTCTCTAATCCCCATTTAACTTATGACTCAAACTCGACTATTTCAAACCTCACCATCATCACTCTTTCGTAAAAGACTTTAAATTTGGATGCTCTGTCAATAACTAATCTGCTTCTAATGACATTATCAATCATTTTTTGTTCTAATTATCCTACTTTAAAACAAACTCCAACATTGGATACAGTTTGCAAGAACTAAGGGGAAAAAAAAGCCGAAATAAAGTGAAGAACATGAACCAAAATCCAAACTTTCTTACACCCATCCAAGAAAAACATCGGAAAACAAAAGAAAGATCCTATCTTTACATTTGCTTCGTTAGATACTGTGACCAAACAAGCATACCCTAGAGTCCCAGAAAGTGAAACCACCAAACCATGCCTGCTAGGCCCTTATCTCCAAGTCTTGAGCATCACAGACCTAGTTTCATCACCAAGACCAGAATTTTGTTCTTGGTGCTAACAGTCTCAGCTTCTGTTGTAATTATTTTTACCATTCTTTACTTTGCATATCATCTTTGGAGGACCCTTGGCAAGTGTTCAAGAACAATCCCTTTTGATTCTGGTGCTCCTCTAAAGCTTCAAAAGTTTTGCTACAGAGAGCTGAAGATTGCCACCAATGAATTTGGTGATGGCAACGTTATTGGGAAAGGTGGTTCTGGTACTGTCTTTAGAGGCATTGCCAGAGATGGAAAGTTATATGCCATCAAGAGAATAGATGCTGTGACTTTACAATCAGAAAGAGAGTTCCAAAACGAGTTGCAGATTCTTGGTGGTTTGAGATCACCACTTCTGGTTACTTTACTGGGGTATTGTGTCGAAAAGAATAAGCGCTTACTGGTCTATGAGTATATGCCAAATAAAAGTTTGCAAGAACTGCTCTTTGGTGATGGGCATTTTAGTCTGAGTTGGGAAAGGAGGTTCAAAGTCATACTTGATGTTTCAAGGGCACTTGAGTTTTTGCACCTTGGTTGTGATCCACCCGTGATTCATGGGGATGTTAAACCCAGCAACGTTTTGCTTGATTTTGACTACAGGGCCAAGATTTCAGATTTTGGCTTGTCAAGGATTAAGGTGGAGGGTGAGTTTGGAGTTGACTTATTTAGCCAAGATTTGGGGAAGAGTCAAGAGCTATGGAAAAGCCAAGAGCTTTCAGGAAACTTAACTGCAGAGACACCTGCTATTGGTACTCCTGTGGAGAGTTGTCATGAGGTAGATTTTTCCCTAGCTTTACAAGCTTCTTCGTCATCCAAAAATAGCAGAGTTTGTTACAATGTTAGAGCTTCAAATTTAAATTCTTCAAGTTATAACGTCAATATTTCATTTGAAAGTGATGCTAAAGGTGGCGATGGAAAGGGTAAGGAGGTTTCTGCTGTGGATAATGGTGGGGATGATTGGAATTGTAAATTTGTGTCTTATGATGATGAGTTTTGTAGTACTGATCACAGCAAGGAGCTGACAACTAATGGCTCATTGATTCTTGATGATTCTTCAAGCACAAAACAGTGGGGGAAGGATTGGTGGTGGAGGCAGGATGGGAGTGGTGAATTGTGTACTAAAGACTATGTTATGGAGTGGATAGGAAGCCAAATTTACCCCTCCACGAATCCGGATTGGGACGAGGAGAAAAGAAGCACTCCTGAGAGAACAGAGTTCCATAATTCAGTTCCGATGGAGAAATTGGAAGATGTAAATGAACCTCAATTGCAAGAACATATGTTGGATAATCAAATTAAGAGGTTTGAGAAGAAAGAATTGAAGGCTGGGAAGAATCGTAGGAAAAGAAACAGGAAAATGCAGGAGTGGTGGAAAGAAGAGCACTTAGAGGAGATTAGCAAGAAAGGTAATAGGCTGAAGAGTGTTGAAACAAAGTGGAAAAGGAGGGTTAAAGTTCCACAGCTTGACCTTGGTCGTCGGTTTCATTTTCGCAGGCAAAAGAAATTTGGGATCCAAAGTGAGAGTGACTGTAACCAAAATGGGGAGTTTAGTTTCAGAAGGGGCTGGAAAAAGAAAAGTGTGCGGTCCACTGGAAGTGATATGTGGAGTGGGGATCTTTTCAGTCGTGAGTTAAGTAGCACAACAAGCATGAGAGGAACATTGTGTTATGTTGCACCTGAATATGGTGGATGTGGATATTTGATGGAAAAGGCTGATATCTACAGCTTAGGGGTTCTTATTCTTGTGATCATATCCGGCAGGAGGCCACTTCATGTGCTTGCTTCACCGATGAAGCTTGAGAAAGCAAATTTGATAAGTTGGTGTAGGCATTTAGCTCAAGCTGGGAACATCTTGGATCTTGTTGATGAAAGATTGAAGGATAACTACAATAAAGAACAGGCAAGCCTGTGTATCAACTTAGCACTTGGTTGCTTGCAGAAGATGCCAGAATTGAGGCCAGACATTGGGGAGATTGTAAAGGTCTTGAAAGGTGAGATGGATCTTCCCCCTGTTCCTTTTGAATTTTCTCCGTCGCCACCCTCCAAACTGTTCAATAGATCAAGGAGAAAACAGAAAGCCAATGCAGAGTAGGATTGATACATATTCTTTTTGGTTCTTTTTTTCTATCATGTGTGTTTGGAGCTGTTTCCTAGTGCTAAGGAGAGATGATTGAAAGCATCAGTTGGGTTACACATCTGGTAGTGAAATTTCTGTACTTTTAAGGTTTTAGCTACACAATGTAAATGCGATTGATGATTTCGTCTGTCTTTTCCCTTAATGCAAACATATGAACGCTCAGGTTCTCCTTCGACTTTTCTTGATTTCTACTTGCATATTCTTGTTGTAACATCTAAAAAGAAATCAGTAGATTCGGACTAAAGATCGTCGAACTTTCTCACAACTCTGTGGACATCTAGGAAAGAAATTTGTACATATGCTTGCTCCTAATACTGTTTCTTACTTGCTTTGTATCTTAAAAAACTCAATTCTGTATGCCAGAGGTGATATCACTAATGTCCAGTGCCATTTGTTGCTAATGCAGTAGACTTGTGTGGCCGTTTGATTCATTTAGCAAAACACTGTTAGTGTCCTGTCCTGTCCTGCTGCATGTAAAACTTAAAAGCTTTTCTTCTAGGAGATCCGTTAAGCATAGGTGTGTTGCTTCCTCCTTTTGGGGAAAGTAGAGGAAAATGTGGAGTCTAGAAAGCTTGCTATGCTGCAACTAAGATTATACATGTCTTGAAGTTGTTGGCAATGTAAGCTGCGTATTTGGTTGGATCTACTAAGTGAGCTTTTGTTTGTTGTGCTTACAAGAACCGAAGAAGGCAGATAGACATGAAGATATTATTGAGATGTTCCCCATTTTCCAGGGAAAGCGGTGCGAGACCAAAGGCGGCATTAATAGAATGTTGAAAACTGGGTCTAAATTTACTTCCATGCATAATTCACATTCTGCCTTTTGAATGTCCTATTTAAGAATGTTGGTCCACATGACTCCCTATTAGCTGTGTACGATTTATGAGTGGTCATTTAGTTACCATTGCTTTGGTTGCAATGGACTGGAATCGTCTGAACAAGTTTTGAAGTCCGAATTTGAGCTTAAAGTAATTAAATTTTACTTATTCGATTTCGAATTAGTCTGAATTCGACTGTTTTGTTAAGTCTCAACTTAAATTTAAATCTAAACTCTATTCTAATCAAAGTGAATTTCAGACTTATCATAACCATTGATTATTATAATTCAAAGCTAGACATCCTCAAGTTACAGGGGCCAGCACAGAACTTGACCATTATTACGTTGGGTTGGGAAGAGACTTCTAGTCATGGGAGCACTTCTTACCTTTTAGTTTTTACTTTTTCAGCTTTTACTTTTTATATTTATTTAGGTCATTGGACCCAGAAGCCCCATCTAATCGTATAAAGTCACAAAAGGTTAAGCCACTCAGCTGTAATGCCTTTGCTTTTTGCTCCTTGACAAATACTGAATCTTTTGTTGTCTTGAATTGAAAAGGAAGAGCTAATCCATGTACTCTCATATCATAATAAGATTTTAAGAACTTAAATGCCTTTACATATTTGATAGAGCATTTACACTTTTTGATATACCGATTAAAAAGCACACCATAATCATATATAATATTTGATAAAATATAAAAGTGTCATTATTTTAGTTTGATTTGTTTTCTATTAAGATGTAAACATTTGTTATTTCTCATAGTAATAAAGAAAATTTGGTCTAATTGATCCAGGTGGCATTCGGACAAACTTGGACAATTGCCATTCAAATGATTTTTTAATCTCACATATATTGTTAAGATTAAGGTTTAATGAAATTCCAACAAGGTATTCTTATATTATCCTATGTGTCAAGATTAAGGTTAGTTGAAATCTTAATAAAATATTTTTGTGTATCTTATGTATATCATATATAGTTACTAATTTTTTCTATGAATAGTTACAATGAAAATTAATTGAAAATAAGACTTTTCTATAGTATTTTGTTTCTACCATCATGGTATCATAAATAATGCATAATTATTTGAAAAAAAAATAAAGCTAAATTAAGCAAAAATCCATACAAGACTCGTGGAAACCTCCAAATCTTAAGAAAAGAATAATAATTCAGAGGAGGTTGTATGCAAACCTCTTATAATAAAACACAATGAAAGAAAGCATCTTAGACATCCATTTAAAAAAAGTTGTCATTTTCAATCTGCAGCAATAGCTAATAGATTGTGAACATAGACTAATTTGGTCATTGGAGAAAAGGTTTCTTCGTAATCCATGTTATACTTTTGTGTATACCCTTTGTCCATTAAACGAGCTTTGTAATATTCAATGAAGCTATCAGAATGAGTTTTAATTTTATAGCCAGTAGATGTCCTATTAAGGAGAAGATCAACTAAGTTTGATGAGTTTTCTCTAAGGCCTGAAGTTCTTTAATCATAGCTTGTTGCTAAAGAGGATCAGTACTCGTCTTACGATAAAAGCAAGGTTCATGTAACCTCATGATAAAAGCAAGGTTCATGTAAAGTTACAATAGCAAAATAATAACGAAAATTAATAAAATGATGAGGAGTTTGTGTTACTCGGGTGAAACAACAAAGAGTGGTATCAAATGTAGGTATAGGAGTAGGAAAACCAACTGTGATCAAATCACAAGTGTAATGAAAAATTAAAATTTTTACGATTTCTCGAAATTGAATAATTTTAAAAACATGAATTGTAAATTAAAGAAATCATTCTTGATTCAAAATTCTTGTTGAAAACTTTTCAAGGAGTCAACTAGGAATTTCCAATCATCTAGTCTTTAACAATGTCTACATAACAGTGAAAAAGTAACTCAACTTTTGGAGAGGAATAAGCGGGAGCGCTAGCTCCCTTACACTTATTTCCTATTAATAAAAAATCATTAGAGTTGACTTTAATTATAATTAGAATATTTAATTTTAATAAAATCAAACATTTTATATTTGATCCTTGAAGCTTCTTAAAATTCAGATTTGAGTCTAACTTAATTTATTTTATTTTTTATTTTTAACTACTCTTTATGAGTCACCTATTATGTTTTTAATATATTGATAATGATTATAAATTATCATAATTATAGTTAGATAAGTTAAAACTCCTTTTAATTTATCTTTAATTATCTAATTAAATAATTTATAACCATAGATTAAGATTAACATATATCAACATGTCATGACCAACAAATATTAAGAATGTGAAAGTAGCTTGAGTTAATATCGCTATGCATAATTATGATATATAATTTAATCCTATTATCATCCAATATTTCAATTGGACATAGAATATGGATATAAAATCTACTATTTTTAAATCCAATCAAGTTCATTCTTGCTAATTAGTAATTAATTTGTAATTGATATTTGAAAAAACTTTTTCAAATGTTAATTCACTTTGGCTGGAGAATTCCTTACATCAATATCAATCAAGAGTAGTGAAACATTCTCTCTAATTACTTTAGAGCGATAAATCCTTTATTGACTATTTGACTTACTTAACTATCTCGATGTAATTAATATTGTATCTAAGTACTACTAACTGGGTTATCCTAATATGATAGGTCATAAGTAACATAAAAACAAAATAATTCGCATATAAGATCAATGTTTTAAAAATTAGATAGGACATTGAACATGTTAAAGAAAATGTTTAAGGTTTAAAGGTTCGATCGGTATTGAACCGCTATAAAACCGACATATAATGAATGAGAAGTAAAAGTTATAAGAATAAGTAATGCATATTAATATATAATCAACTACTAATAAATCTAATACTTTAGACTAAGATTAAATCTAACATAAAATTTTAAATAGTAATAAAAAAACTGTATTCTACATTGTCATTTATTTAAAGACTCATAAAAGTTAAAGTATATTTAAAGAAAGTAAATAGAAAAGACTATAACTTTATGATAACTTCTTTTTTAATGTCCTTTAAATATACCTTTTTATAGTTTAAATATTATTTTTAACACATTCTTAAATTATCTTAAGCAAATTACTTATATATACTAACTAATAATTTAATTTAATAAACAAATTCGTGATAAAAATAATAATTAGTTTTTAACAATAATGACTTAAAAAATTTCAATTAAAATATAAGGAGATAAGTAAAGAACCTAAATTTTGATAAATATAATTTATTGGTGAGATTAAATAAATTTACTATTTTTTAAGGATAAAAATAGTAATTTATTTTTAACAATAATAATTTAAATTTAGAAGAAATGCATGGTGGGTTCCACATGCATGATAAGTCCCACATGTTCACGGCTAATTAAAGAAGAGAGGGGAAGAAATTTGTGGTGGGACCCATATGTTAAAAAAGATGGTGGGTCCTATATGCTTAAAAAGATGGTTACGTTTTATTTTAACCGATTTGTTAAAGAAAATAGGTTGGTATCATAAGGGTTATATGAAACAAACCAGACTAAAAATCAAGCCCGTTCATATTAATTCCGGTCAAACTAACCAGTCTGGTCTAATTTTTAAAACACTATATAAGACACAATGATAATATCAAGTCTTGTTCATGAACCATAAGTGCACGATTGTCAAAGTGAGTAATAAATCGATAAGAACCGAGTCGTGCCCACAAAGATTATGAGAAAGTTCAATTCTATGCTAGCTAACGTTATTTGAAATAAGGTTGAGTGAAATTTTAAGAAATTTAAAATTAATGTAAATTTTTTTTAAAAACTTAAATAAATTTCTAAACAACTACTCAATTCAGTGAGACCAAAATAACTATAAATATAACAAATTTGTGCAGTAACTAACTAAGAAAAGATTGCAACAATTTACTAATTAAAAGTTTTAACGGCAAAGGGGAATGACTTTCTTTTAGGAAATGATATTTTTGTCACCCTTAATATTGAATTAGCTATCCTCCACAAATGAAATATCTTAACCTTGTAGGTGAATTTTAAGAGTAATTAATCCCCTTTTCTCAAAGATGAATTAATCTATCCACTCTAGATGTCACTTAGTAATCCCTTACTTAAGTTCTTCCTAGAGTTTCTTAAGTCACAAACCTTCAATTTTCACCTCCTAAGTTTCTTAGGTCTCTCAACTCACAAGAAAATCCTAGTCGAAATTTCCTTCAATCTTCTAGCAAAAACTCCTCTTTTCCAAAGGTGAATTTATACCAAGCCAATTTCCAATAATCTAAAAGAATAACAAATAAATTCAAGAAAAAATCAACAAGTATATAAATTTTCAGTCATAGATTCCAGCAAAATTCAATATTAAAGCATCAACAAAACATCAAATCCCTAAGAGAAATTAAAGTTTTAGTCATAAATTATCATGCCAAACAATTTTAAAATATAAGCGCTAGACAAATTCATAAGGAATCAATTGTAAATGAAGAACAAAACTCCAAATCTGTAGTAAAATAAAATGTTATCCCCTCTCCTTGTGTGGCTACCTATTTGCTTCTGGTGGATGAAGGTCGTGCGTTGATGGAAGTAAATGGAAGCTCCTTGGTGAGTGGAGGCGTATAGGCTGTCTTACGGTGAAGATTATGTGATGAAGGCTGATATATTGTTGCATGAAGACAGTTGGCTATTGGTAATGTAGTGATGAAGGCTTGCGTTAGTGGAAGATTGAGTGGAGGGAGTCAGCCTTATGGAAGCAGCTGTGTGCTTAAGGGGAGGGCTGATTTGGTGAATACAACTTATGGCAGTTGGTTGTTTGGAGCTGAAAATATGAAGGCTTGCGTGTATCCAAGAGAGGAGTGCTGGAGAGAAATCACGATTGATGCTTGGAGGCTTGTTGTTGGTTGAAAGGTGAGTGGGTTGTGTGGTGTTATGAAGTTGCTTGCTTGGAGGAATTCAAGTCTAGAGGCTGCTAGTGGTGATGGATAAAAAAAATGAAGAATGGCTTGCATTGGTGGAAGGCTTCTTGGTGAATGGAGGTGTTAAGTTAGTGGAGAAATCAATGGATGGAAGTATGGAGCTTGTGGAGTGGAGTGTAGGCTGTTTGCTGGAGGTATGGAGAGTGAAATGATTAAATGTGGAGCTTTGTTTGGAGTGGAGTTGCATTGTGAAGGTATGGAGAGTTGTTTTTGCAAGTGAGTGGAGAGGATGGGTGAGTGGCTGGTTGGTTGTGCGTGAAATATTGAATGTGGGATTGCTTCTTGCTTTGTAAGTGCTGCGTTAGTGGATATTTTGTGAGTAAAAAAAGAGAGTTGTAAAGAAGTGGGGTTATGTGTTTGTGGAATGGGAGCTAGGTGGGGGTTGGTCAATCCTTGGCTAGTTGGTATAGATTTTTCAAGGTCAACTTCGACAGTACATGAAAACTAAATGGTGATGATTCAGGAGCTCAAATTTTATCAGTATCTTCATTTGAGTTAGCTTCAATATGAGACTTGAATCATGGGATTCCACCATCTGAGTCAAAAGTTATGATCAAAACATTGTCAAAAGGTCATTATGCTAATCCAAAATCTGACACAAAATTTGAGAATTTATTTCTCCTGAATTTCAGCTCAGAAAAATCTGCAATTAGTCTCAAAAAATCTGTCAATGAGTCAAGAATTTAAGTATGAAATTTTAGAATTTTTTGCTAAACCAATCTCGAGATAAAAATCCCACATTTACTAAAGGTCAAGTCTACCAAAAACTCAAAAATAGTGCAATTGGAGTTTATTTGTTTCATTTATACATTTTACATCAACGAACCTTGAATAATGCTAAAACATGATACATCAGCTATAGATGAACATAAAATGAATGTAAATGACTCTGAATTAAGTCCTAAATATATATGAAAATATGAATGTATCAAATTCCCCCACACTTAGCTCTTGCTTGTCCTCAAGTAAGAAAAAGAATAGAAA
>JANVCQ010000005.1:7030299-7054788 GCA_025531925.1 Erythroxylum plowmanianum
TATTATATCATAATTATATGTTGTTATAATTTAAAGTTGTGACATAATATATATATTAAAAAGAAAAAAGGTGAAAACTTTATAAATTTTATGAAATATGGTATGCTTATAACACTTTAAGGATGAGAATGATTTAAAATAAAACTTATATCAAGGTTTCAAGTAAGGAATTACTCTTAACAAACTTTTAATTAGAATGACCTAGGAATGAATCTTCTAATATTAGAATTTAGAAAGGAGAAAAAAATTATGAATATAAATTTAGATTAATTAGAATATAATGATTTTAGAAAAAAAGTAAAAGAATTATTTTCAAAATTAATAAAAATAATAATTTATAAAAACATATCAAAAGTATTTATAAAATGTATTCTAGTTTTAATAAAATAATAGCTTTTTTCAATATAATATAGTATACATATTTGTTTTATAACTCAATTACTTATATATTCTTTTGGAATTGATACATTAGGATTAATAGAGTGATTAGTTCGTTTTAAGATTAATATAAATACATATATGCATAATCTATATATTGTGTAAATATGAAAAATAAAATAAAAAAGTTTAAATGCCTTAAGAGTAATCATGATATTAATTAATTTCTTTTAATATGTGTAATAAAAATATAAATTTTGACAATGATTATTTAATAATAGATATAATATGAAAAGGCAATAATATTTATACAAGTAAAAAAATAACAATAACTAAAAGTACAACAACTACATCAATTAAAAATTTTGTACATAATTTATAAAAACATTAAAATTTTGAAAATATTATATTATAAACTTAATAAACGTATTTTTTTAAAATAGTATTATAAAGAATTATAATAATTTTTAAACATTTAAAAATAATATTTGAAATAAATTCATTGTAGTTAGATAATAACTTGTTTACATTTACATTAACGTTATAATTACTTATTATAATAAAATTACAAAATTAAAATTAAATTCACTTGTTTGTAGCGAATAATTATGACAACATTATCATAGCTACATGTATTTAATAAATATATATTGGTTCATATTTTATATAAATATTTTTGTATAATTTATAGGTAATTCCATATTACACTTTACTAGCCCACCCGGGCCGGGCCACGAGCCTGCCCAGGGCTGGTTGACTTCGGCCCACCGACGAGCCAAGGGCTATTCTTGGCCCGTCCGAGCCCAACCACCCGAAATTTTTTTGGTCTAGTCGGACCATCGACTACCCAAGCCCAACCTGACCTGTTGACATTCCTACATAACAAACTCCTATTGTTGTTTTAAACTTTGACAGGTCCCTATCGTTTTATTCGAATTAAAAGTATCTTTTACGTGTGTTTGCTTTATCAAAATATGCTTTCCAAATAAAATCTTACCAATAAAACATAAATATGGAAGAAAATTCAAAAACACTAAATCCAAGGTAAAGTGGATTGCTAAAATGTACTTGTCATTTTGCGGAGATACTCATACATGGGATTTAAATGGCTTGAATGGATCATTACTTAGAGATTTCAACATTGAAATTTTAGAAAAGAAGGTTTATAGGGCAAAGATAATGGCACTTGAAATGCTAATGGGTAAGAAAGGCTAAGCAATTTGGAAGATTTTGGAGTTATGGATTGGCATTATTAAGCTATAATAAAGGCAGCTCGTTTATTCTAAAATATCATGATGAAGTGTTTGACAACTTGTATGTAAGTTTAATTACATGCAAACAATCTAATGTGTTTGTAAACTAATCATATGTGTGGATGATTATCATCTAAAAGAATGTATGAAGACAACTCTTATAAGCCATTGGAATTGATGCTAATAATAATATATACCAAATTGTATAGTCTGTGGTTAGAATATAATGTAAGGAGATATGAAGGTATTTTATGGAGTGCTTGTAGCAAGAGATTGGCTACTACAAAGACAATAACTTGTTATTCATTTTAGATAAACAAAAGATCACATTCTCTTAACTTGATTTAGTTTTTTTTTTATACATTTTCATTCATTTAAAATGTGAACTAATTTTAGAAATGGAAGGACTTTGGAGTTTGTATTTAACTATAAGATAAAGAGTGTTGAACACATATAGTGTGTTAGGCACATACATGTCGACCTACATAGAAAGTTAAAGACATTCAGGACTGTGAAGGGTTGGAATGTAACCAAGAACACACATCCTCTTAGTATGGAAGATATATGGAACATATGATTGGCGATAAAAAAAATCTTAAGAAATATATGCACTCGTAGTGAAAGGCTAAAGTGTGATATACTTCTAAACAACCATTGAGGGAGTTTTAATGTGTATATTAAGGAGGTAATGGAAAAGAGATTTCATAACGCGAGAAAGTATAATGGACCCATATGCTAAGAATTAAAAGGAACCTAGAAAGAGCAAAGGCAATAGCAAGCAATTGAATTTCTTAGAATAGTGATATAACACTATTCAAGGTAGAACATATGTATCATGACCAACATATGGTGGACTTTAGTAAGAAATATTGCATTTATAAGAAATGGGACTTAATTAGTAAAAAATGTCAACTTTTTTTTACTACAATAAGGCATGTTGGTGGGAAATCTAAAGATTAAGTTGACCTTATCTATTTAAAGTAAAAATTTTATATGCATATATAAGTCAACTCTAGGTGAAGATCCCTGGATTACTCCTAATAAGAATCATAGAGTTGAAGGTTAGCCTTCATTTCATCCATTAGGTCCTAATAGCATCCAAAAGGGGGATGAATTAGGTGATTATAAATTTTAAACTAGAAATTACTAAATGTGTTAATGATCACAACTTATGAAGGATGAGAATATGGAATGAAATAATGAATTTTAACAATGCACTTAAGCAATAAAGTAAAAAGAGTATGAGAAGATAAATGTAAACTGATTTATAATGGTTTACGTCTACTCTCAAAAATTAGTGTTAGATTTATATTATAACTCTTCTTTCAAAGTAAAGAATACCATTTATACAATATTTACTTAACAAAGAGAAACTCTTTTACAGCCTTCAAGAGAATCTTAATGCTACTTGAAATACCCTAAATACAATAGAAAAAAGAACATAATAGAAACTTATAACTTAAAATAAATGGTTGATAAACACTTAGAAGTGCATGTATAACACACTCAAATGCTTTTTGAAACAAAACTAAATAGGAAAATATGTAGTTACAGGGTTTTGGAATTTCTACTAGTTGTTAGAGCTAAAATTAGTCATTACAATAGTTAGTTCAAGCATACTAGTCAACCACTAGGTCATATTAGTTAACCAATGCACATTCAATACACAAAATATACTAGATATTGCACATTGGTCCATCAAATCATATTGGTCAACCAATGCATCCCTCGAAGATACATTAGTCAACCACTTCACTACATTGGGTTAAGTAATATGTAAACAAACTCACATGTTATTTATTAAAGTTATATTGGTCAACTACTAACTTATATTAGTTAACTAAACTTTTGAAAAATATGATTTTTTAACAACTTTAAATGCTGAAACTTAACTTTTTAATTCAATTATAATTAAACCAAATTCCAAAAATGTCCACTAAAAAATGTTTAAAAGATTGAGAGACTTTTCTTTTAAAACAAAAGTTTTTATACCTCTTTATGAGCGAAAAGAATCTTGTAATAAGTAAGATAAAGTAATGAATCTTTAAGATTATCAAAGTGACTAAGTGATATTATAATTAACGTTACAAAATATATAACGACCTTAATATGTCCTGATCTTCTTTTATTCTTGACTTGATCTCAACTTCAAAGGTTGCAAACTTGAAGTATTCTTTATCATTTTCACAATCAGTCTTTTGAGTTATGACAATTTCTTATTCTTATATTGCTTTTTATAAAAATAATAAGCTTATTAGCGGTAGTTATATTTTGTTATTAATCCTCCTTTGACTCAACATCATCATATACGAATTAGAAGATTGAAAAAAGTTAGAAAAAAAGAGGAAGGAAACTTCAAAATTCATGCAACGTCACAATAAAAGGACTTCAAGTAACACGTAAGAAGTACAGCTAATTTAGCCATAATAACAAGACTTATTCGAGATCACAACAAACCAATTGGGAAGTACCATCACAATAGAGTTACACTTCCTAACATAGTTATGTGACATAAAGTTTTCTTAAAGTGGAGAGAGTGGGAAGAAAATCTAAAAGAAGTAGAATTATCCAATATTATATAATTTGAATACTTATAACAATAAGACTTATTCAAGGATATCACAACAAACCAATTATGAAGTACCATCACAATAGAGTTACACTTCCTAATATATTATAATGTTTTTTTTAAGTAGAGAAAGCGAGAAGAAAATTTAAAAGAAGTAGAGTTATTCAATAATATATATTTTGAATAGTTATACTATAGTTGAGATTGTTCAATATTTTTATTGTCCTACTTTTTTAATATTTAAAACTCAATATTTTCTTGTAAACATCATGTAACCTTTTAACTTATGTTCATGATATTTATGGATTAACTATTGCCTGAGGCTTTCTACATATTAAATATACGTACGTATGATCACCACTCTAATTGAATACTAGCACCATTATACAATTTGATGATAAGCTCCATTAATGCATATTAAAAACTAGCTTTTATATAATAAATGACAATTGTCAAGTTGTTATATGTAAAAATCATGATTAAATATAAAGAAGTAGATTTTACATAACAATCATCAAATTCAAAAGTATACATCTATAAATTGAATACCCAAAGTCACAAAATCTAAATGTACATATAATCATCTATAATAACTTTTTCATACTTGCATAAAAAATGTATACCTTAACTACTTCATAAATACAAGAATTGTACAATACGCTTAAAAAATAATAATGAATATGACTCACCATACTATAAGCAATCTTCATAATTTTTCTTGTATTCTTCTTTTGTAAGTCATTAATCACTTAAATACTTATGCCACATAAAATAATCATATTCGTTGGAACTTTACAAAAACAAATACAAGATTGTTAGAGACATGTACACTAATTGTTCAATTGTTACCCTAAATCTAGTCCATGTAATCCCCTTCCAATGTTATTATTGCTAAGACTATATAAAAAAAATGCAAGTAATATTATAAATTGTATGGAATTCTTTATGTATTTTAATTAAAGTATACACTTTACAATAAGGGAAGAGGTTTGGAAAAGGAAAAAACCACATAAGAGATACTGATCTTTAATATAATGTTTTTTT
The DNA here is from genome assembly GCA_025531925.1 of Erythroxylum plowmanianum. Classification (NCBI taxonomy): domain Eukaryota; kingdom Viridiplantae; phylum Streptophyta; class Magnoliopsida; order Malpighiales; family Erythroxylaceae; genus Erythroxylum; species Erythroxylum plowmanianum. The sequence goes on from JANVCQ010000005.1 coordinate 7,035,544, forward strand.
AATAAGAATGAACCTTGTCACCATTGTTTTATTGGAAACAGTAACTTTATTAGTTAGGAATAAGGCTGTGTATTACTGAACTTATTGGATGTTGTTAATTATGTAAATTTTCAGTGCATACAATAATTTGTAAATTAAATGATCCACATAAGTGATATGGCGACTTAAAAATGATGAGATTGATTTAAAAAATATTTGTGATTCTAATGTATTTCCACTTTAAAAATAGTCTATCTAATTTTATTGACAAATGATACATTAGGCATGTTAATACAATTAATGATTTTGAAACTTAGTACCTTCAAATGCTATAGATATTAAAGAAACAGATTAAATATAAGAATTTTAAATATTCTTAGAAATAATTTTTCTTAATTATAATAGACAAAATTGATGGATAGAAAAAAAAATTTTGGGTCAAAATTTTACAAAAAATATTAACAAAAACAAAGAAAAATGTTTTCAGCACAATTAAGATTGGCGCAATCAGTGCCGCCACCGCTAGGCGAGGAAGAGACATTCCAATTTCCGAAGCAAAGAGTGGACGGCGAAAAACTCATGAGAGACAACTGTTTCAGGTAATCAATGGGAGGTGAGACAAACACCAACGGGTTCAGATCAAAGATAGATCATTTCCTTTACAGTGGGGACAAGAAGCATGTGTTTGCTGGCATAGTTATTATCTCTGCCGTCTTTGGTCTGCCTTGGTTCCTCATGAACAGAAGTTAGTTATTTTACTCCATGTTCAAATCCCAGTCAATATTTAGTCTTCTTTTCAGTTCCTTTAACTTTTGATTGTTTTTGGGATTTGTGGGTAACTCTGAGTTGGTGATGGCAATGAAAAAAGAGCTCAGATAAGGTGGAATGCGTTAATTCTTCTTATATGCTTTTAGTAGTGGATTGTAGGGAAGGGAAGGGAAGGGAAGGGAAGGAAAGGGAAGTTTGGAACTTTTAGGTTAATTTTTCTTATTGGTATTGGGATAATTGGAGCGTCAAGTGAAGTATGATTCAATGGAATATTTTTGGTCATGTTTGTACTTTGAAGGAAATAGAATTAAAGCATAATTTTGCATTCATTTTGTTGTTTTTTCGTTTGCTTTCTGGAGTTTAGGTTATAATCCTTTGGCTGAAGTTTGCTTAACCAAATTGCTGCCTTATCTGAGCCAATTAGCCCGTATAAAACTGGCCAATCTCTGTAGAAAGAGATAGATAGCAGAACTAGTGTTTTGAAATTGCGCTTTCTTTTAGTTACATCAACTTGATCGTGTGCAGCTCTTTTAGTTACATCAACTTGTTGATTCATGATATGATTCTTGATTTATCGTTAAATGGTGTTTTTTTCTAATATGCCTCGATGGGGAAGATTTAAATGATGCATACATTCAATGTCAGTTGCTTGTTGGTGTAATAACCTTGTCATAGTTACCATTTCATTACAACAATTACCTTAAAGCTACGTTGGAATCTCGAAATGTGGTTTTAATGTCTGTTTCTTGAAAATGTTGCAGTTATATTTTGCTTATGTTACATCAAGAATTCTGCTTTAATCACAATTACTAAATATAGCGTGCTGATTTTCCCCATCATATGAACTTTTAGCCTCAAATAGACTACTAGTTTGTGTATTTGTCTATATTCTTACAGTAGCGAGGTCATTGTATCAATCAGAATTTAATGACATTGAAGATTCGTACTTTCTTTTATATATTCTTACACTTGGCACATTTTTTCAAATGAGAATTCATTATTATTCAGGTTGAGCTGATAAAGAGTCTTGAGTCTCTTTGGGAAATAAGATGTCTCCTCGTTTGCAATAAGAAAAGAAAATGATTTTAGAATGTTATGCTTTGCATGTTTAGGACCTGATTTGTTTAAACTAGTTTGTCTTAGGAGAGTTCATGTATTAAATCAGGTGCATTATAGTAGAATTAGAGGCAACTGAATGTGGTTAGCAGAAAAGAGTCCATAAAAAAGGTAAGATGATTCCTGAAGTTGTTGCGCTAATGGTACAACAAATGGCAAGTTGTATATCTTTAGATGCTTGAAGTTGAGTTTGAAACTCATGAAAAAGGTGCTCTTCCCACTGCCGAGAATCCGTTAGCAGTCTTATGATTTGTATAGAACAGTTCTAATTGGCACTCGATGCAAAATTTAATTGATCTACTGCAGTAGCTCTCCCTACAAACAACCCAGAATCCTGAATTCGTGTTACCGTATTCTGTAAATTATAACAAGTGATCTATCAGAAAGAAATGTTAAGACTGACCTGCTACTAAAATTTTTAAAAAGAGAATTGGAGCATGGAATATTTGGTAGCTGTATTACAGTAACAGCTACTTTTCACTACTAAAATGTTGCTGATTTCTATTTAGCGCTGACCATTACTCTCTTCTCTTGTAGGATCAAAGCATCAATCCCATCAAGATTACATGGAAAAAGCTGATAAAGCCCGTAGAGGAAGACTTTCTTCCGGTTCTGCTTAAGGGATCTTATCAATAGACTTCTAATCCAGAGTTCTTTGGTTCATTAGTGCACTGCTTTACGTGTTTTTTTTTCAAAACTGGCTTACAGCCCTGTTGAAGGCCAACACATCTCATGATGTCTAGAGATGCATGATGCATTTGCTTACCAGAGGAATGCTTAAATTTTATTGACAGTAGAATTTATTTGTCTCTAGTAACCTTTATTTTGTCAACTTCATATAAAAACAGCCGAATACAAATAAGAACCTGTGTTTGCTTGATTATGAATTCAGCTGACGATTCTTATTTCTTACAGAGGAATCATAGCATTTTACTTCCGACCTTTAACATATAATATTGAGTTTCTTGACATAATTGTTGTTATATAAAGCTAAATATGTTTTAAGTTGTTATTTATATACCACATTGCATCAGGAATTTTCTTTCACATTAGATCCAGTTGTTTCCAAACTTAATTCATCTTCCCTTCTTGTAACCCCTTGAATGTTTCTTGTTCCGAGGCATTTCGTGAGGATAGAATCCTCCAAGCAAACTCCTCTCAGTTTAACAAATAAATCAAGATAAAAATGGTATGTTGTATGGTCGACTTGTTACACTTTGACAAGTTTCATTTTAATATTAAATAACTAACTTCCAAACAACTAATCAACTGAATCATCTATGTTACATCAAAGCAAACGCTGCCTCAAGCAAACCAAGAGAAGTTTGTTAAAACCAGCTGCTGACAAGTACAAAAACTAATCTGTATCGATTCCTGAAGAAGGGCTATCTTTATTCTCTGTCATTTGGGGGAACAGTCAAGTATAAATCTAATCACTATGAGTAAATTCTTCACTCGAATAGAAATTCCTCAACGTCTATAGTGGCATAAGTCTTCTGTATTTGAAGAACCACAAAAATGCACAAAATATGATTATTCCACTAATCCCTGTTATTATGAGTACCCACTTGAATGCATTTGGATCATCAAACAATGGAATTGTAAAGTTCATGCCAAAGATACCAGCTACCACCCCAAAGATGGCAACAACAAATGTCGCCGTGGTGAGGATAAGCTCAAATTGGATCAGTTGATTCCGGACATTATCCTGCAATGAGAGCAATTCAATTTTAGAATTCAACTCCTTCGAAATCTAACAACTGGTGTAGAAAGAAGATTAATTGTTACTATTCGATTCTTTCAGTTATATGAAACAGTAAAAGCAAAGTGATTCTAGTTCAATCTCGAAAGTCAGCCAAACCTAGAACAAAATTTAACTGAGGTATAGCTAAAACTTATAGCAAATAACAATAATGTTCAAGAGACGAGAATGACAGAGAGCATGTGGGATTCATACCAGCTGAATATTGATGAAATCCTCTGTGTCATCTATATACTCCTTCAACTGAAACATTGAGACGTTATACAGTTTCTCTACAATAAATGAAAAAAGAAAGTAAAGTAAAGAGGTAGCTATCAGTACCGATGTCAACTTGTTGAGAGTGCTATCAATGACAACAAAGTATGCTTCCAGTAACATCTCCAGTTCTTCTATGCTCTCTGTAGTACTTTCCGAACTTCTCATGCTCTCATGTCGGCTCCTAGCAATGCTCAAACTCTTCTCGAGTTTTCTTGACTCAACGGGTGACGAAACGGGTGAAACTGGAGCAGAAATAGATATTCCTCCATCATTCGACTTCAATCCTATTGATGACTGATCACCATAAAACAATGATTCCATCCGCCTTTTCTTCTCAGTAAGATACATTTCAGCCATATCTCCATCATCATCCATGAGCTGCTCGATCTCATCCCTAACCTACGTACATACACAAGTCAAATGCTATGTGAATATGGGAACTACATGTTAGGTCAAATTTGCCCAAAGATCAGAGATTCTTGCAGTGAATTAAGAGTAAATTCAGATGAGAACTAAAGCAATACCTTCTGGACTCTCCGAGTCAGTGCAACAAGTCTGCTTTTCAATCGGCGCACACGTTCCAAGTTCAGTGTACTGACCTTTGATGTTAGCTCATCTAGCAATGGGTATGCTTCAATTTCCAATTCTGCTGCCTTTGGAAGGTTAAATAGAAGAATTAGTAAATCGGTAAAATTATCTACTTAATCCGGCTAAGTGATATGCTTTTAAGTCAAATAAAGGTTGACACCCATAATACAATACCTTCATCTGGAAACAGGCATTTGCAGTCAAGGTTGTACAGGGACAGAAATTTAAAACAATTTTGCTCTACACAGTCCAATAAGTGGAAAAGGTAAAATTTTAATACTGCTACTCAGTTTCTCATGTTCATTGGAGTTTATCAGATTATTTTGTGGTCAAAAGACAAAAGAAAAACATTTCTACCACCAGAAAGCATGTCATTAACTGTTTACGTCAATCTAAAGCCACACAAGAGTCCCTCTCAATGTTTGTGAAGCATGTACTTACATTTAATAGAAAGCCCAAGATTTTCACATATAGACAACGTAACTTGCACATGTACAAGACAATTATGAAAGAATTCCATCCATCAGAATATGGCTTGTGCAATTTGCAGGGAACTGTGTACTACAATTTTAGGGTGAGTTTGCTTTCATATCGTAAGCTCTAGTCAATTGAGAATTAAAATTTATGGTTATAAGTTAAAGATGATGGAATAGATTTTTAAGCCACAAAATTAAGGCAGAGAAAAATGTGAGATTTTTCTTTTTTTTTTGAAAAAAAGTGAGATTGCATGGGTGTTATTTTAGTTTTACCATATCCAATATTGAATGAAACCAAAAGAAACCAAAGAGGCCAGAAATTCAATCAAGGACATGAAGACAATGAAGATGAAGCCAGAAAAGTAATTATTATTTGCTAAATATCAACCAGGTTGTATGTGATAAGGGTTGACTAACTCAAATTATGGTTGAATGGTCCACAGAAGAAAGAAAGCAAAAATAGAAGGAACATAATGAGAAACAGCTCGCACAAAACAATAGGTGTAGATGATTTCTCATCAATGGCATTCTATCCTTACCAAATATAACAAGGGACATTCAGAATTATGTCTATCAGAGATACATCGTTCTCTTTTACAAACCTGAGAATCAAGGAAAGTACAAGCTGCTTCCAAGGCAACCTCAAGAGCTCTAAACTCAAAGGGCAAGTAATCTGGGGATGCATTCTCAAAAACATTGTCAAAGTTTCTACTTCTCCTTCTATTGAAATGAGATCCTTCTGATTGCCAAACATCACTTAGACCAGGTGCTGTCAATCTTCTCTGTAGCTCCACAACATACTGCAAAACATAGCCGTCGAGGGAATTGAGGAGTAGAACTTCGTCAGCTGTAATAATACATCGAATTTGCTCCAAGTTTACTACTATAGCCTTCTCTCTACCAAGAATAGTTGAAGGGTAAACAAACAAAGGATCAAGCAAGCGTAGATCACGAGCAGGTAGATCACATCGACGCATCACAGTGAACTTGTCAATCTCAACAATCTGAGAGTTCCCAAATGTATCAACACGAATCCAAGATCGAAGACCCTGACCACGCTTTTTTAAACCCAATACATCCACACCTTGAAAAGGTTGGCGTCCAGAGGCAGATGGCCGATAAGATGCATCTCTAACGTTTATTGCCGAAGCAGCTTTTGATGGCAGATAAGATGCATCTCTACCGTTCATTTCTGAAGCAGGTTTTGGTGGCAGCAGGCGCTCATTGAGGTCCGTCATTAATAACAACCCCTACAGGCAACTACACATTAAGAAACTAAAATTATAAACATCAATATTAGCTGTGCCCTGTTTATTCTTATTTGGATTGGGTGACAAAAGAAAATCAATTAGACGTCATAATTTATTGAGATAATTACAAATTTAGGTTATATAAAGGACTTGTCCTTTCTTTTGTTTACACAATAAAAGCACTTATTCTGGAAATTTGAGACAACATTACAAAGGAGAAAATGTCAGACCCCAAATCTGTGTCCATGAATCGCTATCAGCAGTACTCACAGACCCTCCATCAACAGTGGATGCCAAACCATTACACGCTCAACTGTAGATCCATTACCTTATTTCCCCTCCCTCAGATGTTCATCCACTAATATTAACCTCCTCCTCCTCTCCCCTTACCCCAACAAATTAACCATTGTGGATGGAGAAAACACCTTTCTGGCTATGCTTACGCTATGAGTTTGATGAGAATTTAAAACCACCAAAACAAAGAAAGGCGAAGAGTATAGCAAAGCCAATCAAAACAACCGTAGCAGAGTTCAAAAGACAAACGAAAATATACCCTACACCCAGTCATTGATGCAAGCTGCAGAACTCAAGGTACCCACAGAAAGAAACAACCATATTCCATCCAAAAACATACCCGTATTAAGAAACAGGAAAAGGGTATACCTCAAATGGAGAAATCGGAGCACGCCCACCAAATAAAAGCGGTGAAGGCAGAAAGAAGCTGGAAAAGATTCAATCTTTACACCCTTAAAAGAGCTACAGAACATCGCTAATTTAAAGACAACTCAGAAACTGCATTCTCCAACTCCGTAAACGAAGTCTCCCAAGTGATCTGAACGCAGAAGACGCAGAGGCAATGATCGGGAAATTTTCTTTTCTATAATATAATAAATCAATCACTTAATTTACTAGAAATTGGTGGAGGAGATGAAAGAACACATATTGGACAAGTACATTTGAGAGTTGCTTTGAAGATTTATGGTTTTGCGATTACTTCTGGTCACAAGCTTGCGAAATTGAGATTTCATAATACGATGCAAGAGCCAGCGATTGTACGGGGCCCAAGTTGGCGGGGTCAGGAGTCAGGACACCGACTCGGCTCTCAATCTCAACCAACTTTTGGGCGCATTTACGGTCTTCTTTTAGAAGTTTTTTATACGTCTTCCGGTCTTCGTCCTCCTCTTTTCTTTTTAACACATTTAATAAATTATTTCCCATGACCAATAAAAAAAGTTGCTTTGAATAATAAAAACAATTTTTTTGTAAAAATAAAAATAAGGTTATTTACGTCGAGGATGGGAACGGATCCTCTGTCCCCTACCCTGTCCCCTACCTTATCCTGTTGAATTTCAGCCATCTATTTATGTGTTCCATTAAATCTCAGTCATCCATTTATGTTAGGGTAGGGGACAAAGGATCCTAATAGTTCAAATCCTTGTAAAACTAAAAACTTTATACACTGGATTTTTTTTAGGGTAAATAGTAAAAATTTCATTACTCTAAAGCAAGGACTTTAACAATAGAAAGAGGGAGTATTTCGAACTACTCTCCAAGGTTAGAATGAATAATGCACCCGTAGCTAAGACATTGGCAACAGAATTGCCTGATCTGAACTCAAAAATACATTTAGCTATGCTAATCTCATTCAATAGAGATTTATAATCACAAACTAACAAATCAAAAGAGGAAGAGTCTTTATAAAAGCAATCATTAATTGTTTGAATCACAATCTTCGCATCCGATTTAATAATAACTCTATCCCAATTCTGAAGCTTGACCCAACTAAGGACTTCTCTAATAGCTATTGTCTATGCACTTTTAGTACTCAATCTGCCTAGAAACCTCCACGATTTTGTAGCTATAAAACTCGAATTAGAATCACGTACAACACCTGCAACACCCATAAAATTGGAGTTGCTTCCAATGGCGACGTCAATATTAACTTTCAGCCAACCCACATCCGGAGGTTGCCAACTCACAGTTCTTGTCATTGGTGTTGCTGGAACAGTACTAGAAGCATGACCAAGTCGCCATTCCTCTAAGGTTCTCTACGCGAAGCAAACAATGACATTGGCTGATCTTCACTTATTATTCCACATAACTCCATTTCTACTCTGCCAAATTGCCCAAATTATCATCAAAACGGTATACTCCCGATCTTTCGTTGCAGATAGAAAGAATGACTCAAACCAATCGAGCAAAAAAATTGTTCCTGGATGCTACCAATTCTGGAGAACTCTCGACCAGACATGCTTCGTGAGTGGACAGCCGAGGAACACATGTTGTAATATCTCATCTTCTTGATTACAAATTAGGCAACACACATTAACATCAACTCGTCGACTTCTTAACCTTGATAAGCATGGTAATATACCATTTAAAACATGCCAAACACAATTGATCACCTTTGGCGAAACCACACAGCTCTATATCTACCTCTATACCTACTGATAACTTGGCAAAGTTGTATCCGTAAGGGGACACAAGAGTTTATAAGCGCTCTTTACTGTGTAACGGCCTTTATTCTCAATTTTCCAACACCAATCATCTCTCATCGATTGTCTGCCCAATGGTATTGCCAAAATCCATTCACAATCATGGCTAGAGAAAAGTGAGGGAATTAAATCAAGATTCCATGAAGCGTTATCTATCAAATCCGCAACTAAGAAAACATTTGAATCAGAAAGCTTTGAAGAAACAATAAAAAATTCTCCATATCATTGAGCCACGGTGAGTCCAATATTAGAATTTGGGAACCATCTCCAACCTTCCAATGCATACGTTGTTTTAACAAAAAACGAATTTCCCAAATACTTCGCCATAAATAACTCGGATTGCTTCCTAAAACTGTTGATAAGAAGGATGAACCTGCAAAATAGCGAGCTTAAAGAACAATAGATACTCAAGATTGAACTCATGAGTCTTTTTAAAACTAAAGTCACCAAAAATCTTATTATTCGCTAATCTCTGCCAGAACATCCAAGGAATTCCTTTATCATGAGTAGCACCTTTTTCCCACCAAAATCGAGTCATGATGCATTCTAATTCAGCACATAAAGTTTTAGGTAGAAGAAACAAACTCATCACATAAGTGGGTATCACTTGTAACACAATTTTCAACAACACAGGTTTACCCACCTTAGAAAGTGGTCTTCTCTTCTAAGTGTTCAATATTTTCCACACTCTGTCTTTTATAAAACCAAATATCTCATTTCTTATTACTCCCTATGTGAGAAGGTAGCCCAAGGTCCCAAAGACTCTTTTTCCAAAACAACAAGGATGACACAAATAGACTCCCTCATCAAATTTAGGGTATTTACACTAAACATTATGGAAGATTTTGCAAAATTAATATGTTGTCCTGATGCTCTCTTGTAAGTCTGTAGACATCTTTGAACTTCACTAACTTCTTGTGCATTAGCCTGAAAGAAAATAAGGCTATCGTCCGCGAAGAACAAAGAGATAAAACAGGAACTCCATTCGAAACTTTACATTCCTGTATTCTGCCCACTGAAAGTAAATGATCAAATAATCTTGGTAAACCCTATTATGAATAGATAAGGAGAGAGGAGGTCTCCCTGTCTCAGGTCCCGTGTAGTAATCACTGGTCAAATTTCAAACCCCCTTTGAAAAATCTTATAGCTGACTGTTGAGAAACAATAAATAATGAGATCCACAAAACCATGGGCAAAACCTATTTTTATCATAATTATCTCAACAAAAGTTCATTCCATGCTATCGTACTCCTTACTGATATCGATCTTTAGAGCTGCAGAATATTTCATCCCCCTAGTTAGGCGATGGAACGAGTGCATTATTTCAAATGCAATAATGCAATTATTTTAAATGCTTCTATCTACTACAAAAGCACTCTAAGATTCCGAAATAGCTGAAGGCAATAAGTTTTTCAATCTGTGAGCTATCATTTTAGTAATAATCTTCAAAAGTATATTGCATAAAGCAATAGGACATTGAATATGATATTACGATCAAATTACAAAATATTATTCAAAACTTATTATTATTTTGTGAAATTTACGAATACTTTTTAAGTATTTATTTAATAAATTATTAAATATACATAATAATTTATAAATTATATATCTTAATAAAAATAAAAATTAGATTCACTTATGTAATGATATTATTTAAATTAAAAAATAAATGTACCAAAATAGAATTAAGTTGCAAGCCAAGTATGTGTTACCGACTACAGTTAAAACGTGCTGAATCATCAATTTTAATTTATTGAAAATGTATATATGAGAAAATATGATGAGGACCGTGAAATTGACGAATATGAAGAATACAATACCACACCCCAAGCTTCTTGTATGAATATATAAAGTTTCAGGCCTTGTTGTTTTTAGTTCCACAGAACAAAAGCAACTGTGTTGCCTGGCTCATGCTGGCTCTCGAATCCTTGTCTTCTTCCACACATTTCAAAGCCACTTCAACAAGAATGTTCAACCCCAGTGACCATGGTCTCTTGTCCCCAAGTGTCTGTTGTAGAAGCAGCTTGTGTCTAGCCCAAGTAACCAAGCTTTCTTCAGCCGCTTCTTGTCCATTATCTATTGCATGCACACCCTTTCTTGGAACTTTTCCTGTCGCCATTTCCGGTACAACAATCCCATACCTACAAACATCATAGGTAAACTGAAAACCCACTTAAGACCCAGGTAACCTCCAGTCTTGAGAAACTGAGATCATGACCAAAATCTGCAAGTTGCGGTTGGTAATTAGAGTTTAATAATACGTTCTGAGGCTTGACATCACACTGTAGTACCCTCTTCAGGCATTCCTAGTACAAATAAGCCTAATAAGCTAAGCCCATTGTAGCTCCAATAGCAATATCAAACTTTTATGCCAATCAAGTGAGTAACTTATCAGATAATGAACAGTGTTCCATATATCCATATACTAGAAAGTCTGTACTTTCCATCAGTACAAATTCCTCACATGGCAATCAAGTTCATGTGGTTGATACTCCCTGTTGTGCTCACTTCCGCTAGAAACTCTTCTCCTTGGTTAGCTTCATTTAATAGCATAATAGCTACAACACTTCATTTAAAACTCCTTTCTATGTCACCCCAGATCCATCTCTTCCTTTTTCTGTCGAGGATCTATGTGCAGGGATGGCAATGACAGTCAAGTTTTTTAAAATAATTTTTTAAAAATTAAAATATAGAATTTTTTAATTAGATCAGGATCTAGGATACTCAAACTCAAGCTTATTCGAAGCTTAATTCTTTTAAGTAAAACGATGTTATATTGCTTAGAATAATTGGACCTCGAGTTTGTCTAGCCCTAAACTAGCCTATTAAAAGCAACTAAATTTAGGGTCATGGGTCAAAAATTGTCATCCTTATCTATTTGTGACCTTCTCAAGCTTACTATAAGTGAACCTCTTAACAAGTCCATCTGCAAGGACTTATTGTTGTATATCCATTTCTATTTATTGGTAAAAGTGAGTTTCAATAATTTTAGATATTCTTACAAATCATTGAAATGATGAACAAATGAAGTCAAGATCGGTGATTTGAAGTCATATTTGAGAGAGAAGTTCAGGTAAAGTACAACATGCCCATATCCTTAACTTATATGGGTAAAGATTGTGAATGTGTATAAGTTGGATGATGACCTATATGGCAGTATAAGATGAGACATGTCCTTTGTCCCCATCATACATGATCATATGTGAAAACCATGTAGGTAATTGTAAATGTGTATAGATGAATGATAAGAGTCAAAGACATGCACGGTCGTGTTAAACACACACACTGATGTCCTAAGTATATACGGGCATGTACGTGGACCATGTGACAAAGAGGTGAATACATGTCAGTATTACACCAATCAAGACACATTAGAAAGTTCTACAAGTGTAATAAGGATTTTAAAAAAAACAAGATCATGTAAATGACAGGGATGATAAAAAACAACTGTAATAGCTTTAAGCATAGATGATGAAGTATCAATGATTTGTGAAACTTGTGAATGCTTCCATGTCTGTAATTCAGGTTCTGAGTGGCTAGTTGATAGAAAAGCATCTTATCACTATGCTCCAAAGAGAGAGTATCTTGAAGACTTTGGGAGTGTAAATATGGAAAATCAAAGTTTTGCCAAGATTGTAAGTATGGTGATATTTAGATCCAAACTAACATCAAATGCTTACCAATTTTGAGAGATGTATGCATATCCCTGACTTACGATTAAATTTTTTATCAAAATATGTGTTAGACTAAGAAGGATTTCAATAGGCATTCTAGAATAAGAAGTGAAAATTATATAAGGAAGCAATAACAATTGCCAGAGAAGAGTTATGTTACTCATTGTGCAAGATACACTTAAGGGTAATTAGTGTAGAAGTGTATACATTTGAAGAAAATACTTCTTCCAAATCTATGGTATCAGCGATTGGGCCATATGAATGAGAAAATAATAAAACTAATGGTTAGTAAATCTCTTATCCTGGCCAATACTACTCTTTCTTTTAATTAATGCAATCATTATTTAATTGGAAAGCAGTATAGAGCCTCTTTAGGGATAGTGCATTCAAATGTTTACGGTCTTATGAAGAGAAATCATTAGAAGGTAATACTTTATTACATTTATTAATGATGCCTCAAGAAGAACTTGTATCTACATGTTAAGAGAAAAGGGACAAGTTTTTGAAACTTTTCAGAAGTTTCATCATCGTGATAAAAAGTGAAGTCGAGAGAAAACTGAAGTGTCTGCAAATAGAAAATAGAAGACAATATACCTTTAAGGGGTTTGAAGATTCTTATGTGACACGTGACATTGGACAAGAGAAGATAAGAACCTGGTACTTCACAACATAATAGTGTTACTGGGAGAATAAAAATGTCCAAACTGCCAAAGATGTTTTAGGGTAAAGTAATTAAAACAACTATTTATTTAATCAATACAACTTATCAATTCCCTTAGATTTTGAGATTTCCTAGAGAGTGTAGATAAGGAAAGACCCCTCATACCAACATCTGAGGGTATTTGAAAGTAAGGTGCTTAAACATGTGTCGAAGGAGCAAAGACAAAAACTTGACTCAAAGGCACTTCCTTGCATATTTATTAGTTATGGAGATGAAAAGCTTGGATTTGGACTCTATGATCTAACCAAAAGCAAAGACATAGTATTCTATGATCACGAGAAAGGTGTAGACTTTATTAAAGGAGGTATGACTACTCTCAGTAGTTCATCTCGCAGTGCCATTGATATTCCCATATTTCGCCTTCTATTAATCATCCCACACATAAGGCAATGAAGAATATAAGTAGGCACTTAATGTTAGTTATCAGGAACAACCTTGTAATGATGAACTACATGAGCTACATCTAGACGATGGTGTAGATGAGGCTAATGAGAATAATGAGAAGGGGAAGCAACCTGGTACAATGACAGAAAATGTTCAACTTTGAAGGTCAACTATAGAGAAAAGGTCTTCTACAAGGCTTTTGAGTTTCAAATACCTTCTAGTTACTACTAAGAGGGAACTTGAAATTGTATAAGAGGTAAAGTACATGAAGTTAAAGATATATCTGGCCTATGGCTGTGCAGGAGGAGATGTATTCGTTTAAGAAGAACGAAATCTATGAGCTAATGAAACTTCCAAAAGGTGAGAAGGCATTGAAGAATAAATGGTTATTCAAGATAAATAAAGATGGTGACAAGCTAGTAAAGTATAAAGCAAGATTAGTGGTGAAGGGATTCAACCAAAGGAAAGGGATTAACTTTGGTGAAATCTTCTTGGCGATGCTCAGGATGACTTCAATTTGAACTGTGTTGAGTTTAACTACTAGTTTGGACCTTGAACTTAAGCAACTAGATGTTAAAACAACCTTCTTGTATGGAGAATTGAAAGAAGAGATACATCAAGCCACTAGACGGATTGAAGAAGAGCTTATATAGGTTGAAACAAGCACCAAGATAGTTCACTGGGGAGCTTCATTATTTTTCTTTTATATATATATATATTAATAATATGTTGATTGTGTTTCAAAAATGATGGAATAATCTGCAAACTGAAGGAGGACATCAAAATCTTTTGATATGAAAGATATGGGCTCTGTAAAGCAAATTTTGGGCATGGAAATAACTCGGTATAAGAAAAGTAGAAAACTATGGTTGTCATAGGAGAGCTATATTGCACGAGAATTAGAAAAGTTCAATATGAAACATGTTTAGCCAATAAGCATGCCACTAACACCTCAATTCAAGCTGAGCAAGCATGCATGTCTTTCAACGAAAAAGGAGAAAGATGGTATGTTTTCTATCATATACTCATCTGCAGTTGGTTCTTTGATATATATGCAATGGTGTATATAATACCTTGATATCATACAAGCTATTGGGTTGTTGAGTAGGTACTTATTCAATCCAAGGAAAGTTAAGTAGGAAGTAGTGTTGGCCCCCATATTTTTTTTCTATAGTTAAGCATGATTTAAATAAATTTTGAGGTTCTTATGAATTTAATTTTTTTGGAGTTATTATATTAATGTTAGAAAGATTATATGACATGGGTTAATGGAATTAAAGTACTAAGGTAATAAGGATGTTTAAGGGCATTTTTGGAAGACCACTTAAGGATAAAAGATACAAGGCATATAAAGAAGGGCAAAATGGACAATTTAGAATCATTAATGGTAAAATTGAAATAAGAAGTGTTGGCTTGTTTTAAAAGAAGAAGCAAAAACGTGATAAGTGAGAGAGAAGAAGAAAATAACGAAAAGAAGAAAGAGAGAAGGAGAGACTTTCGGTTTGAGAGGAAAGAAAGAAGAAAAGCTAGGTTTTGATTTTTTTTAGTCTTAAAGAGTGATTTTGAAGTTGTTCAAGAAAAGAAAAAGGAAGAGGAGGATTAGAGCTTCCATTAGAGTCAACAATCTCATTATTTGGTGAAGATTCAAGGTAAGATTGTTTTTAATCTTTTGGATTTTCAAAAGAGTTTTGGTTTATAAAGCTTAAGAAATGTATGGGTTTAAGAATTATAAGATCAATTTTAGTGAATATGTCTTGTGGGTTCTCCAATTTGGATCCTTATTGATATGAGAATTTTGTCTTTGATAAAGGAAATCAAAGGAGGCAAGAGGAGCAAGAGTAGAGGCATTTTTTAGCAAAGTTTTAAGCAAGGAAATCAAGGTAGGTATACGTTTATAATATAATAAATAAGCCAATAAATATTTTCTTTGAATCAAAGAAGTTAAATGTTTTAAATTGCATCATAAATATTGCATTTGGTGCTTCTTGAATGAATTGAGAATTTGCTATGTGTTTGATATGTGAATTGGGTTGATGATTTGTGAAAAGACTTTCAAAATGATTCTTTTGAAAAAATACATGTTTTCGAAAATAGTTTTTGAAATATCTCATGTTCATGAAAAACCAAGTTTTTAAAAATGTGCCATTTGGGCAAATGGTTTCTCATTCATGAATTACATGTTATGTGGGTTTGGTGCAATCCATTCAAGAATGTCACGTGCACGTTGACTAAGTTAAAAGCTTCTCCCGCCTGCCCGCTAGTGGCACGAAGCTCCTTTATGGACTTCATCAAGTTTACACCTACGCAAAACTACTATGTGGGATTGCGATAGTGCCTCAAGTTTACGACTACACAGGATCATTATGTGAAAATGTGTAGTTCGTCATGTTTATGGATTTACCCAAACCATTTTGATGTGCTTATATGATGTTGACAAGTTTGATGCATTCATGATTTAAAATTTGTGAATTCGGTTATGAAATTGAAAATGATACTTTGATGAATTTAATTAGAACTTTGTATTGGCAAATGAATATTTCAAAGGTTTTGTTTTTTTTTTGTTATAAACTGTTACCCACAAGCTTTTAAGCTCACCCCCTTTCATTCATATCTCCAGGTGATGAGAAAGAGATTGGGTGAAAGAGAGTCAAGGCATTTGTTCGATTATGCATATTTTGTATTTTAAGTTAGATTGATGTAAAAACAAGACTTCAGACACATATCGAGAATTATGGGGTTTTGTATCTTTTGTATTTCGAATTTTTGATATTGATGATGTAATGTGACTTAGAATGCCATTAAAGCTTTGTAAGCTTTTATTTTATGATGTTAATGAAATATGGATTTGTGTGGGGATGATTGTTAAGCTGAAATATGAATTTGAGTTTCAATGATTGTTAAGTTGAACTGTGAATTTGTGTATGGATGAGATGGATTTGAATGTGATGAGCCGTATGAATTGAGATTTGAGAGTTTAATAAAATCAATTTGGTAGTTGAATTGTTATGAATGAAGTTGCGTTAGAGGCAGTGAATTTGGGAAAATTTTTAAGTCTTTCGGTGAAAATTATGTACTGATTTCAAGGGAAAAATTGGATTAATTTAAGAATAATTAGATAAAGTTGTCTTCTTCAAATTGTATATTATTTTTCCAACTTTCCAATGATATATAGTATGAAATTTTTCGACAATGGAGTTGAAAGATATGATCATTGGAAGTTTGTGATGCTGTTTAAGAGGAACATTATGGACAACTTTATTGTTTTGAAATTTAGACCCTTATAGAGGCAGACATTGTTTTTATGTTCTTCATCAAAGTTGTATATCTTTCTTTTATCTTTTCATTGATATAAAGTTTGTAAATTTTGGAGTTCTGGATCAAAAGTTATAGAAGTTTGAAGTCGAGATGTCGGTGAAGAAAAAGGGTCGTAGGTCCACCCGAATGTCGCGGTCTTGCATGCACACGATCGCAACTTCGCAGGACCACCAAAATGTCATGATCATGCGTGCATGTGCACGATCGCGACTTTCCTATTTGTCTAAGGAAGGTTATTTTCTGAACATATTTTGATCTTTTTGTTATAACTTCTTCTCTAGACCTCCAATGACCTGATTTTTGAAGCATTGGACCTCCAAATGACCTGATTTTTGAAGCATTAGATGAATAACACATTCCTCTATCTCTCCGAATAACACATTCCTCTATCTCTCCATAAAAATTTATAGCTTTTGGTATTGATTTGAAAAAGATTGATCGAATCAAAGTAAAGGTATCAGTTGGAAGAGCATGAATTGGATATTTTTACTGAACATGCTTTAGTATTTTGATGATATCTTGATCTGTAGAGCTCTAAATGAGATGATTCTTGTTTCTAAATCAACTAGAGACATAGAGATACAAATACTCTAAAGAAATTGAATTTTAATCTAGACTCTAAGACTTTCAATTTCTGGATAGAACTTGAGTATAATGTACAATTTCAATTTAATAACAGTCAAAAAAGGTGTGGGCTATAACTTTTAGATTTTTTCATCAAATTGAATGATTTTGGTGTCATTAGAAACTTAACACAATGGGGAACAAATGTTCTAGAGAAGCCAAATTGAAATTCTGATTTGAGGTTTCCCAAAATCTATTAGGAAATAGGAGAAATGAGTTAGTTTTTAACAATTGACTGGTGTGAGCACGCCACCCATATAGGATGATGGTTAATGAGGGTTCATTGAAATAACCCTACAAGGTAATACGCAAACTCAGCCTTTATACTTTTTAGAGCAAGATTTGGGCTCCGAAAACATGGCCCAACAAGTAGTGAAATAGATTTTAAGATACTTACGAGGCATTTCCAAGTAGGGCTTATGTTCAAAAAGAGTCTACTTTTCTAAGGTGGAAAGAACTAAGAATTAAAATTATGGAACAACAATGTGAACCACATGAAGATGTAGTAGAAGAAAATGGATATATTATAAGAATGGATATGGAATAAATTGCTAGTGCTCAATGCAAAGAAAATCATATATTACTATATTATTTAAATAATTTATCTTCTATATACTAACATTAATAATTATCTTAAAGATTTGTGAAAAAGAAGGCAAGAGGCCCAACTTTACTCAAGGAGATTCATGCAAGATCCATGGAACAATGAAAACCAATTTTTTTAATGCTTAATCAGGTAATTGGTCATGATGAGAAGATGTCAACTAAATTCACACTTTTCTTAGGTACCGTGACTTGTAAACAAAATTTTGCACTTTTAAACCATGTTAATTAGTGAAAGATTCCCAAGTAACCTATTTGGGAATATGTTAATGTAATAAATCATTACCTTATTACTCCTTTTAATTTTGATTTATAAAATCTAAATGAAAATTTATTACATTACAGAAGAGATATAGTATACCATTAGAAGGTAAATAATGGACTTTGAAAAATGTTAGAGATGGATGGAGACATTACAAGTCTAGAGTCACTACAAGAAAGTGATGTAAATAGGGATGGAATTTTAGGGACGGAACTAATTTCGTCTGTAATTACTGACGAAATAAAAAATACGTCAAAAAAAGAAGACAGGAAGCAATCATTTACCGGCAATGTTTATTCTGTCGGTAAATGTCATCTTTTAGCATTTAAAAAACTAACCAAAACGATGTCGTTTTAAAGCTAACCAAAACGACGCCGTTTTGGTTAACGTTTTAATCCTTCAGCAGACCTCTTCTCCTCCCATTCTCGCGCGCTCCTTCTCCTCCTCTCCTTCTCTGACGCCTCTACCTCGCCTGTGGTTCCATCCGAAACGTCATTGCCGCCGTCTGCTCCAGCCATCCTCGTCGGCGACGTCCCCTGCTCCGATGGTTCCATCCGAAGGTAACGTGATTTCTTCCTCTCCTTCCTCCACAATCGATGGACCATTAGTTTTGGTTAATATTAATTTGTTGTTTGATTAAAATTGTCAATTAGTGATTGTGAATTAATGCGTTTGTGTTTGTTGTAGATCAAAGGAAAAAATGTAATAAATTTTGTTGAATCAGGGATGAACAAATGTTTGCACACCAAGTGTTTGATAAAATGCCTATAGGTGTTTTTGTTGAATTGTTGTTAAACTTTAAGTAATATTAGTGTTGTTTTGCGAGAAGTTTAGAATGTAGTATTAGTGTTGATTTTGAAATTGTAGTTTCAATTTTGTTTTTAAAAAAATAGCTTATAATGTTAATATGACTATATATGTATTGATAATGATTATGTATAAGATTAATTATTTTTAAAGAAATTAAATT
>JANVCQ010000005.1:7054888-7068884 GCA_025531925.1 Erythroxylum plowmanianum
ACTTACTAATTATAATATAAGCATTGCCTCCTAATAGGATCAAATACAACAAACAATTGGGCAACAGTCGCAGGATGTACAACCTGTTGATGAGACCCAGGTATATTTTGATGCAGTGGGTGGTAGGGACAGTCGGGGAAGAATCTTTAGCCTAGGCTCATATGCCAACACATTTTATTTGCACTCCTCTACTATGTCGACAACAGCAGCATCTAGTTCAGAGTCGACAACGTGACGTATCAATCAGCTTGAGTCCACAGTTCAGACATTGATGGAGGTAATAAGTAAGTTAAAAAATGACATGAACCAAATGAGATCGAGGGAAAGAGACTCACATCAGCCACGGTCATTAGGATAATAAGATTGTCGTTGTCATTAATTTGGTTTTCATTTAAGTACTATTTAATGTTTTAATTATCAGTTAGGAAAGATTTTTTTCTTTTTATGATCATTTAACTTTCTTAATAAACAAATTCTATGAGTTCAAAATTTCAAAACTCATGTAACGATAATTTATAATTGTTCAAATTGAAATCAAATTTTACAACCAAATTTTGAAAAAATTGCCATTCAACAAGACATTTACAGAGAATTAAAGGTGACTTCAGCGATCTAACAGCTTCCACCTTTGGTATATTTAATGAAAGGTTGCAATTACCAACGGCATGAAACACCGTCTGCAATGTTTGGTACGAATTTTTCAACGGAATCGTCGGAATATATTTCTACACTCTCTGACGGTTCCGTCGGTACATACCTACCAAACATTACCGACGGTGTTTCTCTTCCATCGGTAATATATTACCGACCGTATTGTCTAACTGTCGACAACATATACTGACCGTTCCCGCATCGACATCAATCTCCATCGTACCATTCCGTCTGTAAATTTAGTTACTGACGAAATCTCCGAAGTTTTCGCCGGAAAATTTCGTCGGTAATTGCCTTTTTTCTTATAGTGAGTGAAGCAAAAGCATTTCAAACAATATACAACGGATGCAGAAAGAATGGGCAGTCGTCCCAACTACATAAGCAAAGAAGTCTTTAAGGAGCTCATTTCTTATTGGAACCACCCAAATGTGAAGGTACGATAATTATTAGTACTTTTTGCAAATTATTACATGATATCTAAACAATATAATGCTTTAATGTGTAGCAAATTGCTAAAATAAATATTCAAAATAGAAAACAACAAATTGAGATGCACACAATTAGTCTTACGAGCTTTGCAAGTATTTATGCTAAGTTGGTAAGTTCTTTAATGAGTTATAATATATCAAGAAATTGTTTAAATTTTCTAAATTATAATTAACAATTGTTTCCATGTATGGCAAAATAAAAGAGAGGATAAAACTCCACTCAAATATGCTGAAAAGCATCTTGCAAGTTATAAAAGAAAGCCTGAAAAAGTGTACAAACAATCTACTGAAGCTATACAGGAGAAAATTGTGAGTAATGTTTATCTTGTAATAATTTTCTATATTGTTGTTACTTTTGTTGATATGCCTAAATTTATTGCTTATTTTATGTGTTTTTGATTCCATTTCATTTGTTTTTTATATTATTGCTATGTTCTTCTTGTCAAAATGAGTTATTTATAGTACAATTGGAATTAAAGTAGGTTTTTTGTAATTATATATCATGTTTGCATTCATTAGTGTGACTGCAAATTTTCTTTTCTAGGTTCGCATTGAAGAAGCGTAAAAGAAAAATGATAATTCGAAGCTTGATGAAGTCGTGGTTGATATAGGAGTGATAAGGCCTGGATGTAATAAACTTTTTGGAAGAAGTGTAAAAGCATCTAGCATGAAAGAAAATAATAGGACAAGAGAATAAATGATGAAACAAATGTTCTCCTCATTCAATCTCACCTTGGGGAAGCTAACTTCACTAACATAGACATGTTTTGCAAATTGATTGCACCTACTCAATCAAAAAGGAAATCTTCTATACCTCCAAACTATACATATCAAAATGAAGAATATTAAGTGACTAATTTCCTTAATTCAATATTTTTGTACATCATCTTTTTTTTTCTGTTGAGACTAATTGCTTATGTTCATTCTTTTTAAATTTGTTCATAAAAAAATTGAATCGTTGTGTTGTTAATTTTTGGAGTATATTATTTGTCTTAATTAAATTGAGGTCACGAAAAAGTAGCTAGTATTTCATTCTTTATATATATCAACCTGTTTTTAAACATAGTAGTTTTACAATTATAATCAAGAAATTTCATTGCCTTATATTTACAAGAATATTACTTTATTTATCGGTATAAATGTTGTTGTCTTAATAAAAAAGAATAGGTTTCGCTTTTCTATATTATTTAAAGTTTTTTTAATTATAATGGTACAAACATCTCTCACATCAGGCCTGGGACACTTGTAAGTATTAAGTTTCACATGAGTGATGAAGAATGGTCCCAAAGCCTCCAACGTAATAAAAACATGTCAAATTCGAGTCTAGATTTTCTGTTTAATATTATGGTATCTTATTGTGTCCAATAAATTTCAACCATTTATTTATGTGGATCCCGAGTAAATTTCACGTGAATCCCGTAAAATAAATGATTAAGATTTTATGAGACATAATAAAACAGAGTAATATTAAAAAAAAGATCTTGTCTCGTCAAATTCCTGCAGCTTGAAAAATAATGGTGATATTACACAATAGACCGTCACTCTCTGATGAAGAATGGTCCCAAAAGCCTCCAACGTAAAAGAAAAACATGTCAGCAGCTTGAAACGTAATGGCATCCACAACGAGAGAAGGATATTACGAAATAGACAATCATGTAAAATGTAACAAAAACTTTAGTTATGCATTCGAATATGAAAGAAAAATAAAGAAAAAAGTAGAAAATATATAATTTCAGTTTTATAATTTCAAACAAATTTTTTAAAATTGAAATGAGCGATAATTTACTAAGACTTTTATGAGAATTGCTCACCGTAACATGTTAAAGCCTTTCTATAATTTTCTGTATACATAGACTTTTGAATAGATTAGAGTATCCGTATATTTACGATTTGTTATAGCAGTTACAAAAAATCTTAATCTTTTATATATAATATTCTTCTTTATTACAAGTTCAATATAAGTTCAATTCATATTCATTGAGGTTTATTTTTTCTTGATATTTGGCTATTAATCAAAGTTATTTATTGAGTTGTCGTTCAGCAGGCAAAAATATATATCACAGATCCCTCTCCAAAGTCAAGTTCTTGGCTCGATTTGAACGAAGACAAGACAAGAAATCTCCACCTTAACTGGTTAAAAATTTGGAGCAAACTGGAGACTTTTTTTTTTTTTTTGCATTGAAAGAAAAGTAGAACAAACAATTACATAATATTGCGTGGGTGTCTAGACTCTGCTATATTCTCTAGGAGGAACGAAAGATTCCTTGATGGCACATTTACAAAGGTGGTAACTCCTAAATCAAAATTGACTACAAAAGTAGTTAACCAGTCTGTACACCTATTGCCTTTTCGGTATGTGTGATGAGGGAGAATTGTCCAATTGCAGCTGAGAAGTTCATTGATGTCGAAAATGAGAGGATTAGTAGATGTGACGTGGGTGTCTGAATCAGAAATTGATTGCAGTGTCACCTGGGAATCCAACTCCAAGATCGCCCTACGGTAGCCAAGGTTCCAGGTTAGCTACAAGCCGGTGAATACATCCCAAAATTCGGCGGTGAAAGAGAAGCACCAGCCTAGGTTCTGAACAAAACCTCCAAGTCAGGAGCCGGTGCTGTCCCGGATAAGTTCGCCCGCGGAAGCCAAGGAAAGGTCTGTCCGACTCGTCCCGTTCGTGTTGAGTGTCACCCATCCCGACCCGGGAAGACTCCAGTCTTTCACATTATAGTATAGAACCACAACGTCGTCCAGTTTTACCTTTCGCCTAGATGGTTATGTTCACAGTAGTTCAGAAGCAACGTAGTACGTACTCGCTTATGTCTAGCTTCTTCGCCTGCCTACCACCATGGTCTTATGATGTAGCGGCTAGTTTGGTGAATGAGCAGTTTACTTGGGCCACTCATTTTTCTTTTCAGTCCCTATCCTAATCAATCAAGAAAGTAATACACTGCACCAAGAACAAGGCCAAAAAAAGAAAAAGCGTAACGTGGGATAGCTCCCCAGGGTCTCCCTGCAATTGAGGTTCTTGTAATTTATTCTAATATAAGCTGATTAATAAATATTTAATAATTTATATATAATTCATCAAAGACATAATCATTATAATTTTTTAAAATTAATTACCAATTTTTTATTTAAAATATGGGATAAAAACAGACAAACAGAGTTTTTGTAGGCTAGATTTTACCTTACACAATCGTTTTTTATCTAATAGATAAATAGTTTCTGTTTAAGATTTTTTATTTTTGTTTTTAATTTAGTGAGAAATTTATTTCATTGAACTTTTAGTTTAATTTAATTATTTTTAAAAATTTATGAAAATTATAAAAATTATTTTTAATTTCTATTTTTTGCAATTTAATTTTAATTTTATTATCAATAAAATACATACTGTTTAGTTTTTAATTATTGAATACTAAATATCAATTAAAATTTAAGATTAATTTAATTATTGATAATATTTATAATTATATTTAAAATAACAATTTTAAATTTAATTATATTTATAATTAAATTTGATTTATATCCTTGAGAGTCTTGAAATTGAACTTGAAAGTAAGTCTTAGCTTAGACAGTAGCACTATCAGGGATAGAAATCAATTTCTGTTGTTATAGAATAAACTGTATCGATATAGGTAGAATCAGACAAAGATGTCTTCACAAAAGTTATAGCTTATTATCTTAGCTTTAAATTGGTATAAAGTTTGTAAAATTTAGATACTATAATTGAGAGATATGGGGTGTACAACTTGAATGCATGATCATGTATTAGGCAAAATTTCAAATGCACAAAATCTGTGATAATTTGAGCATAACTCATAGAATAATAAACCAAATTGAATGATCTTGGTATCATTAGAAACGTAAAACATTGGAGAACAACTTTCCAGAAGAAAATATTGCCTGATTTTGACAATTTCCTTATCAGATTAATTATGCAAAGTTGACTCGTATGTATGTTAGACCCGAAATCTGAGGTGATCAATAAAGTTTTGTAATTGGTTTTACATTTATTAATTATAGTTCAAATTATGAATACAAATGGTATTAATGAGGGCTTTGATATCTAAATGAATTGATGATAAGGAACACAATATGATATCCAAGATTGTCAATACTTTCTATACGTCGATGTGCATCAAAGAATACATTTACATTTATGCAAAATTGTGATCTTTGTAAATATGATCGTATAATATAGAGGAACTCATTGGACGCCAGTCAAACATTGCCGGACCACCCGGGCAATAGCATATTGGAGCGTATTGTGAGTCAACCTAGATGATTTCCTATGATTGATTTGATTTGATTCGTTTACACTTCCAATATTATTGATCTGTTTGTAATCTGTTTCTGAATTTTGGACTTGGAGTCTAAGGAGTATAATAGTTAGGCATGTATTGAAAGTGCTTTAATTTGATGTGAAATCTTGTATGATATATGAATTCTCAACCAAAGTTGAATTCCGGACTTAGGCCCGATGATAATAAGTTTCTGATTGAACATCACATGTGATTATCTGATATGACATAATCAGCATTTGATGCATGTCATAAAATATATGCTTAGATAAAGGCGTTGTGACTTAAATAACTAGTATAAAGCTCTTCTATGTAGAGATTTGCTCCGTGATATATGATTTGCACGTAGAGTTATACTCCGTGATTCTGTTCTGATTGAGCCCTATAGGCCAATATTTGTATAAGTATGTGATACGCACTCGGTCACAACAATAAGAACGAATGTGAGTCTTTTGCATATAGCATTATAAGATTGAAATTTATTGAATAGTTTGCAAAGCTGAAATGAGTGATAAATTGATATGAACTATTTGCTATACTTGGCTACATGAACTATGTGATCATATATGAGGAATGTAAATATGATCTGAATGAATATCTGTGAAATATGTGTATACGATCCGATAAAATCATCAATGATGGTTCACTCAACTGAGTTCACAAAACTCAACAAAATTGTAACGTGGCTTTTCAGGTTTTATAAAGGTCTCCAGAAAGGCTTCGAGTAAGAGTTTCAGGTCGAGATCAGTATACACTTGCATATGTGTTTCTTTATATTGTTTTGAAAGTGTAGTCTTAAGTGTTGTATTGAATTGTAAAGACATTATGCATGCAAGTAATTTGTTCTATATTTGAAATGGGCCCAAATGGTTGTTGAATACTAATGTTTGTTATAATTGTATCTATGAATGGAAAATGTTTTAAAATAAAGTGGGCCCGTTTTAATTAATGATTTTCGCCTACGATTGTTTTAAACAAATCAAAGTTTTTGTATTGAAGTTTTGACCGATTGACTATCTTAGCATGCCATCTTTGCAGGGTATGTACTTAGATATCATCATGGATGTCGAGTACGTATCCTACGAGGTTGGGGTGCTACATGTATAACACCAAATATCATACAAGCTATTGGGTTGTTGAGTAGGTACTTATTCAATCCAAGGAAAGTTGAGTAGGAAGTAGTGAAATAGATTTTAAGATACTTACGAGGCATTTCCAAGTAAAGCTTATGTTTAAAAAAGAGTCTACTTTTCTAAGGTGGAAAGAACTAAGAATTAAAATTATGGAACAACAATGTGAACCATATGAAGATGTAGTAGAAGAAAATGGATATAATATAAGCATAGATATGGCATAAATTGCAAGTGCTCAATGCAAAGACAATCATATATTATTATATTATTTAAATAATTTATCTTCTATATACTAACATTAATAATTATCTTGAATATTTATGAAAAAGAAGGTGAGAGGTCTAACTTTGCTTAAGGAGATTCACGCAAGATCTATGGAACAATGAAAACCAATGTTTTCAATGCTTAATCAGGTAATTGGTCATGATGAGAAGATGTTAACTAAATTCACACTTTTATTAGGTACTGTGATTTGTAAACAAAATTTTGCACTTTTAAACCAGGTTAATTAGTGAAAAATTCCCAAATAACCTATTTGGGAATATGTTAATGTAATAAATCATTATCTTATTACTCCTTTTAAGTTTGATTTATGAAATCTAAATGAATATTTATTACATTACAGAAGAGATATAGTATACCATTAGAAGGTAAATAATGGACTTTGAAAAATGTTGGAGATGTATGGAGACATTACAAGTCTAGAGTGAATCAAAAGCATTTCAAACAGTATACAATAGATGCAAAAAGAACAGGCAATCGTCCTAACTACATAAGCAAAGAAATCTTTGAGGAGCTCATTTATTATTGGAACCACTCAAATGTGAAGGTATGATAATTATTAGTACTTTTTACAAATTATTACATGATATATAAATAATATAATGCTTTAATGTGTACCAAATTACGAAAATAAATATTCAAAATAGAAAACAACAAACTGAAATGCACACAATTAGTCTTAAGAGCTTTGCGAATATTTATGCTAAATTGGTAAGTTCTTCAATGAGTTATAATCTATAAAGAAACTGTTTCAATTTTCTAAATTATAATTAACAATTATTTCCATGTACGATAAAATGAAAGAGAGGATAAAACTCCACTCTATTATGCTAAGAAGCATCTTGCAAGTTATAAAAGAAAGCCTGAAAAATTGCACAAACAATCTACTGAAGCTATAAGGGAGAAAATTGCGAGTAATGTTTGTCTTGTAATAATTTTCTACATTGTTGCTACTTTTGTTGATATGCCTAAATTTATTGCTTATTTTATGTGTTTCTGATTCCATTTCATTTGTTTATATTGTTGGTTTGTTCTTCTTGTCAAAATGAGTTATTCATAGTATAATTGGAATTAAAGTAGGTTTTTTGTAATTATATATGGTGCTTGCATTCATTAGTGTGACTGTAAATTTTCTTTTCTAGATTCGCGAAGAAGCGTAAAAGAAAAATGATAGTCCAAAGCTTGATGAAGTTGTGGTTGATATAGGAATGATAAGATCTTAACGTAATAAACTTTTTAGAAGAAGTGTAAAAGCATCTAGCATGAAAGAAAATATTATGACGAGAGAAGAAATGACGAAACAAATGTTCTCCTCATTCAATCTCACCTTGGGCAAGCTAACACCACTAACTTAGACATGCTTTGCAAATTGATTGCACCTAGTCAATCAAAAAAGAATTCTTTTATACCTTCAACATCATCTGGTTTTTTTTTTTCTGTTGAGACTAATTGCTTATGTTCATGTTTTCTAAATTTGTTCATAAAAAAATTGAATGGTTGAGTTGTTAATTTTTGGACTATATTATATATCATAATTAAATTAAAGTCACAATAAAGTAGCTAGTATTTTATTCTTTATATATATCAACCTATTTTTAAACATAGTGGTTTTATAATTATAATCAAGAAATTTCATTGCTTTATATTTAAAAGAATATTACTTTATTTAACAGAAAATAATAAGTTATGCTTTTATATATTATTTAAAGCTTTTTTTTTTGTTATAGAGGAAAAAAACAAAACAACTACGCTAAAGAAGCACGAGGATTGCGAGACAACGAGCTGTGAAGGTCCCATTGCATGTGAGCCCAGACTAAAGTCGGAGGCTCCTGAAGGATATGGAAGCCCGGAGTAGTAAAAGCAGTCAGGGAAGCCAAGCAATCGGTACTCTGATTCCCTTCGCGGTAAATATGCTGAAACTAGATCTCCCAAGGGTGGCGAAGGAGATGCCGGATACCTGCAACCAAAACAAACTGGTCAGTAACATAGCCGGTGGAAGTAGAGAAAATATTGATCATCTCAAATAAATCAACTTCTAACATTATTTAAAGCTTTTTTATTATAATGGTACAAACATCTTTCACATCAAGCCTGGGACACCTGTAACTATTAAGTTTCACATGAGTGATGAAGAATGGTCCCAAAGCCTCCAACTTAAGAAAAACATGTCAAATTCCTGCAGCTTGAAAAATAATGGTGTCCACAGTGAGAGAAGGATATTATCCAATAGACCGTCAGAATGGTCCCAAAAGCCTGTCAGCAGCTTGGAACGTAATGGCAACCACAATGAGAGAAGGATATTACAAAATAGACAATCATGTAATACGTAACAAAAACTTTAGATACGTATTCTCGATCAGATTTAAATATATAATTTTAATTTCGTAACTTCAAATAAACTTTTTAAAGTTAAAAAGAGCGCTAATCCATCAAAATCTTTACAACTTTATGAGAATTACTCACCGCAGCGTGTCAAAGCTTTTTTATAACTTTTTATATACGTAAGCATCTGAATGGACCAGAGTATTCGTATATTCAAGATTTGCTACAGCAATTACAAAATATCTTAATCTTGTATATATGACATTCATGTTGAACCTTCAATATAGGTCCTATTTATATTGATTGAGGTTTATTATTCTCTTAAACTTTGGCCTATTAATTAAAATTATTTATTAAATTATTTTATTATTTTTATCTGAATCAAATTATATAAATTAACTTATAAATTATTTAAAACTAATAAAATGTAGTTAATTGTCCTTCCCACTTAAAAAAATATCTTATAGGTCACTCTTTAAAGTCAAGTCCTTGGCTCGATTTGAACGAAGACAAGACAAGACATCTCCACCTTAACTGGTTAAAAATTTGAGAGGAAACTGGAGGCTTTCCGTCTTTCACGTAATAGTATAGTACCACAACGTCGTCCATTTTTACCTTTCACCTAGATGATTATGTTCGCAGTAGTTCAGAAGTAACGTACTCGCTTCTTCGCCTACCTACCGCCATGGTCTTATGATGTAGCGGCTAGTTTGGTGAATGCGCAATTTACTCGGGCCACTCATTTTTCTTTTCAGTCCCTAACTCCCTATCCTAATTAATCATGAAAGTAACACTGCACCAAGAACAAGGCCAAAAAAGGAAAAAGAGTAACGTGCGAGAGCTCCCCAGGGCCTCCTTGCAATTGAGGTTCTTGTAATTTTTAAAGATTTTGCTAGTACAATAACTTTTCTAATATAAGCTGATTTATAAATATTTAATAATTTATATATAATTCATCAAAGACATAATCATTACAATATTTTTAAAATCATATTACTAATTTTTTATTTAAAATATGGGATAAAAACAGACAAGTAGAGTTTTTGTAGGCTAGATTTTACCCTACACAATCGTTTTTTAATCTAATAGATAAATAGTTTCTGTTTAAGATTTTATTTTTTATTATTGTTTTTAATTTTTAAAAATTTATGAAAATTATATGAATTATTTTTACTTTCTATTTTTTTCAATTTAATTTTATTATTAATAAAATACATACTATTTAGTATTTATTTATTGAATACTAAATATCAATTAAAAATTAAGATTGATTTAATTATTGATAATATTTATAATTATATTTAAAAATAAAAAATAAAATTTTCAATTTTAATAACTAATCAGTAAAATATATTAAATAAAGCTATTTTAAGATATATAATTTTAAGTAATATACTAATAAATAAATATTTGTTCACACAAAATATTACAAAATTTTAGCTAGGTTATTTATTAATAAAAAATTATAGAAGATTGAACTTTTAAGTTTTAATGGTGGTAAACGTTTTAAGGTATGAGCGTTCCAAGCTCTGAACCAAAGTATAACTTGGTCAGCGATTTCAACACATTTATTTGGAGTTCTTTACTTCCTTTGGTTAGGTGGGAATCACAGCTTTATAAATTAGCAAAACTCAAGGTTTCAGTTCGAACCAGTCAATAAACTCCAACTAGAAGCATTCAAGTCTCACTTCAAACAGATAAAGTGCAAAGTCTATGCTTCAAATTTGAACATTTCAGTGGAAATGAATTAAAAATTCACATTCAACACCATGAATGAGCAAGGTATTGGTTTGGGACTCTTTCTCCCACTAATGTTTTCAGCTCCTGTACAGTAGAGATGAAATTCACAGATTTATCCCCCAACATCTTATCCTCTATATACAAGAAAATCACCAAAAGTGGGTTTTCTCAAAGATGTGGGGGTCTTAAGTCTTAACTTAGTAATACACACAACAGGCTTTACAAGTCTCATTCAAAGTTTAAATGTAAGGATTAATATGAGATGAATAGTCACGAATTCCAGCTCCTTCCCAACCCATCCACTCTTCCCACATATCCCAATCTGGATCGTTCATTCCCCTCATCGGCTCGTCGATTCCATCGTCATACGTCTCGTACATTTGACTAGCTTCAGAATCACCTCTCAAATTACTCATCACAGTCTACACACAGATAATAAATCTCAATTAGAAGTGAAGTTATGTACTGAGTAATGACTATTTGAAGGATACATGTCCTGAATTAATAAGAGAAAAAGACACTGGTGACCCTTTTTTTGGGTGAAACCTCACATCAACAACTGAAAAACATGAAGACAATCCTCTAATAGACAGGATGATAAATGGTTCCGTGACGATGACGCCACAATGTTCCCCACATAATCAAAACGCTCAGCCTTTTTTCAGGAAAGAGTCTATGATAAGATTTAGAGCCAAAAACGAGTGATTGATGTCCCATTGAAAAGCATCAATGGTAGGGTTAGGTGTGTCCTACAGAACATCATCGATACCAATTGGCCACCTTTTGCAAAGTCTATTATTGCTCAAAGTCACCAAAATTTACCCACTGCAAACATCAATTCTTCTCTAACCTTTTCTTATCAGAATCAACATTGGTTAAACATCCAGGAAGAAGTTAGGTTTCAAGTCAACTGTTTAATCTTCAATTAAAGCATCTTAAAGGTCCTGCATTCCTACCACAGAAACATTGATCCAGTGATACAACTCAACGATGGTTGTGGGTCATTATCTCATTTAGGTTCCTTAGGATTCCTACCTGTAGACCTACATGACTATTGCATACCCCACAATTGAAGTCCAGAAGCATATTAAATTCACCAAAACACAATCCTATAAACAATTATTTTTAGAAAGTGATCAATCCAACCAACAAAATTAGTTTATACCAAACGTTGAATGTTCTTCTTCTTTTCAATGTTCTCGTAACATTCATCAATGTCTGATTCCTATTAATCAATTGAGAAACGAAGAGATAATATAACTTACATCATAAGCTTCGTTGATCAGATTAAACTGAACACCGCAATTGCTTCCTCTGCAAACATCTGGATGATACTGAAACACAGAATAGGAAAAAAAAAACACAAACAAACCATAAGCGAAACCTCTCATAGTAAAGAACAATAAAACGACTCACAAATCTGATACGTAGAGAAAATTAAGGAAACGGATATTGAACCTGTAACGCGAGTTGTCTGAAAGCCTTCTTGACCTCGGACTCAGAGGCACCAGGTTGGATCCTAAGTGTCTTGTAAGGGTCCATAACAGAAGACGAAGCACAAACAAACATAACTCTGTTTCTCGTCATATTCCTTTTCTTCTTATTCTTGATCTGAAACCACGTCGACGAAGACCCCGCACACCCATTCCCACCAACGATCCCAACACCGCAAGTCGCCATTTTCCTCTCCTAAAAAAACCAGATTTACAACACCCAAATGATGGATTCACAAATCCGATAAATACCCAGATGTTTTATAATTAAAAAAAGGGAGGGTTTTGTCTTAAAAAGGAGCGTTCTTTTTTTGGGAGAACAAAACTGTGGGAAGGTTGAAGTTATAACAATGGAAGAATAGGATAAAGTAATACAAGTTAATAGCAATGATGTAATGTGATGAAGAAAAGAACAGGTGAGTGTTGAAATACTTTAGAGGAAGAGGGACTATTTAAAGAGAGAAGGATGTTGATATGAGGTGGCGGGTCCTTATCCGCAGGGTTTGCTCTTCTTTTGTTGCCTAGTCCTAAACTGGAGAACATAACATGCAAGTCTGCTTAATTTTCTCTTTCGAATATTCGAATAATTCCCTTCTTTTGTAAATTGCAATTTTGGCTCTTATAATACCTAACATTGTGTTGTTTCGAAAGCAATTTGAAAATGTTATTATATATATTTAATAATTAGACTTTTTCAGAAAAAATATGTAGGAGTTGTTGGGAGTCTTATTCTCATAACAGGTTCAGACTATAGAAGTCCAGACCTAATGCTTATAGAAACAAATTGGGTTGAATGTTTCAAACATTTATTAAATGGCTTTGGCACGTTTTCTTGATTTTGATTGGTGATGACTTTTATTAAACATGATTGGAATTGGATCATTTTGACTGTTCGTTAGATCTAAGAGACACAGGTGGCCACGTGAATAATGTAATGTTCTTCTCATAAAAATCAAATAAGCACTACTCGGACTGTAACGTAACACGTTACAGCTGTAAAACTTGGCCAACAGGTACAAGAAACAGCGAAAGATAAAGAGCTGACGTGTAAAATTAACATTATCGAGGCGAGAGACATAGAAAAAAATATGACGTGTAAACGCAACACGTGGCAATGCGTAGGTGGATAATTTGAGGATGGCTCACAAATTAAGGAGAACGTTTTGCAACGTGTCAGACTGGAGGATAAGTTTGTTGATGCTGTATTAGTTAAGGATCCAATAACAGAAATTACTCATGTTTAAAGTTGTATTAAAGTTCAGTTATAATTATAAATAAATTAAAATATTGATATATTTAAAAAATTAAAACGTCTTAGTGAATAGTGGGCATACTATTGTAATTATTAAATTAGAAAATAGGATTTATAATTGGTCGGGTCGGTCACGCTGGGCCCGGACCCAGTCCAAAGAATCCATGGGCCGATCGGTCCATTCTTCAAATGTCAGTCTCCCACCCAATAACCATATCAAGTCCAAGCCCGATCCACGCTCTCTTCAGCCCATCCGCATATGAGAGACTCCCATGCAAACGCAAAGATCTACATACGTAAAGACCTAAACCTAATATCCATCCCATATATAAGGTAA
>JANVCQ010000005.1:7068984-7099383 GCA_025531925.1 Erythroxylum plowmanianum
TGTTTTGCAGGGATCTCAACGTCGAAATCACTACAGCAAGCAATCAACTTATGGATCCAAACGGCAACGTTCAATCCAGCCAGAATCCGGCAGAACCAATAATATAAATATGAGATCAAAATTAGTTATTAACTACTAACATTATTTTTATAAATAGTAAAATGTTTATAATATTTTCTTGTAGTTACTGAAAACAGCTTACATAAACGGAAGGTTTAAGAAAAAATCAACTATGGGTATCTTTCCGCGTCATTTTTGACAGTTTATGTAATATTTTAAGGCCCTTCATGATAGTACGGAACGGACGAGAACTATGGGCCATTGGGTATCCAAAACTGTTTTCGATCACGCACCACTGGCCTTATTTGTTTATTCCAATGAAATTATATGAAAGCGAATATATGGTATTTTTATAGAGCAGCAGAAAGTGAATATATGGTGTTTATTAAATTATATGTTTGCTTGTTTTCAAAAGATATTTTGAAATTTTTAAAAGATGCTCTCCTAAAACATTATCGAAAGACCACAAATTTGCAGACATATAAAATATAATCTTCCAAGTGTTTATCCACCCAGTACCGTTAAGAAGAACGTTTTATATTCCCCAAGCAAAATAAGAAAAAACATCAATACATCGACCATATATAAATATGCAAAATTTAAAAGTATATTTTTATTATTAAAGAGATTATTTCAAGCTTCTTATTGTGAGATAAATGAATAATCTAATAGGTTGCATTAATTATTGTCTTTAAAATTATGAAAATAAAATGAAAAAAATATGAACTAAGAGTATTTGCCTCATTTTACTTTTTGTAAGTATCCGGATTGAATTTTATTTTACCTTATTTTGTTCTTTATGAAATTTAAAAGTGAGTTATATTTTATTCTTCATAAAAGTAGGACCTGAATAGGTACCCTTTATACCCTTCTCTAAGATCGGGGCTGTATTCAACTAGATATTCACCACTATCACGGTGTTGTGTTTTGATGTTCAACCTTTTGATATGTAAAGAAAAATATAATCAAATTCTAATAAAATACTTCTCATAATAAATGATTAAAAAATTCAATCAAGCTGATTTAACCATAAAAATTTTGAATGGTATAACTTTTTGATTCAAATTTTAATTTTTCAGTTTGATTTACTTTAATAATTCTTATTCTTAAAATAAAACATTTTTTTAATTAATAAGTTTTACAAACTAAAATAAATTAATTAATTTTTATTTATCAATTTATTTTTTAATTAAATATCAAAATTTCAATAAGTAAAGACAATATATTTCAATCATATTTCAAATTCTTTAATATATTCAATATTTAGTCAGTATCACCACGGTATAATACTGTTTAAATTTTTAAACTTTAAATTTCTTACATTA
Organism: Erythroxylum plowmanianum; assembly: GCA_025531925.1. Taxonomy (NCBI): domain Eukaryota; kingdom Viridiplantae; phylum Streptophyta; class Magnoliopsida; order Malpighiales; family Erythroxylaceae; genus Erythroxylum; species Erythroxylum plowmanianum. The sequence continues at coordinate 7,070,370 of JANVCQ010000005.1, forward strand.
TTAGTTTAACTTCCAGTTTAATTTTTAAAATATTGGTTATAAATGCATTTAGTAGTCTAAATCGAGTATTCTAATTCTTTATATTCCATTCAATGAAAAATATATAATAAATTTGATTATTTTTATTAATATTTGAATTATTTTTAAATGAAATCATTATATTATTCATATTGAAATTAATTTTAATAATTCAATTAAATCTAACTTTTTAAATATTAGTTTAAAATTATCAAAGTGCATATTTTGTGTTAAAATTCATCATAATAATAAAGCAGAAGAGTAAATATATTTCGATTTTTTAAAAGTAAATTTATGAGATTGATGTTCTAATGCAAATAACTTGTTAATGTGATGATAAAAGACGGGATTAACATTTTGATAAGGTTTGACTATAAATAATTGGGTTGGAAATTTTTCTAAAAGATCACACAAATCTTCCTCACAACATTTGGGTTGGAAATTTTACTAAAAGATCACACAAATCTTCCTCACAACATGAAAGAAAAACAAAAGCTATAACATGTTGTGGTCATGATTGATGGATGATCCACCAAGTCTCCTTGACAAGGACTTAAAGGTCTAAAAAGGGGTGGCCTATTTTGTCTTTAGTATAATGAGTCATATTCAAAGATAACTTCAATCAGTCAAATACGCATCACTAGTTTGATTGCAAGTTTGCTAGTTTTCCCGTATCTCTATGGGCTAGATATTTAATGTTCTAATATTCTATCCGGGGTTTGATAAGGGCGTAGATATTGAATACCAAATCCTTTGTGTTGGACAGAATGTTATAACCCTCTTTTAGTTAATTTTATCCACACACGTTTATATAAGTTTGACGTAAGTGTGTAGATAAAATTATACACAGGAGCCATACAATGCTTTCCAAAACTTTCAATAATTTCATTCATTCTTACTATTTTTGTCCATTTGTCTCAATCAAAGATGCAATAATAGGATTTATCTTATTATAAATTATGGGTTTTCTAATTTTTGATGTGGGGTATGCTGAAGGCTTGACAATTGGGCTCGTTCTTGGCCCAATCAGACTCGACTCGCTCGAAATTAAAAGGTTAGGTCCAAGTTGACTGAACCTCGATCCCAAATTGCCCACCTCAAAAGGTAATTGCAAAGCGACTTTAGTTTTAAAAGCTTGTTTAAAAAATAAAAAGTCAGGCCTAGCCACCCCTGGCCTAGTCGAACACGAGTTCAGGCCGAACAATCCCAAATTAGGTTGAACATCTAGTTAGGCCTAGATAAAAAATGGGAGGGTCCGGTCTGACTTGGCCCATTGGTAATAAAGCTGGTAAGATACAGCCGGTGCTTGCTTTAAAATTTATTTGTTTTTATGACACGGATTTAATTATTTTTTATTAAAAAGTAAAGAAGCATGATAAAAGAAGGGGCTCATTTTATATTTAATGGTGTCTGTTTTATATCTTTAACATTAGCATACTTTTAGAGAGTTAACAAAAGATTTAAAAAAATCTTAATTTTTTTAAAAATTTTAACTACGCAGGTATACAAGCATCCCCTTTAATTTTATTAATTTTATCAAATTTCATCAATTTTACTCGATTCATTTAATTTAAAGTTTTTGACCTTTATATTTTATTAAAATTTTAAAACTAATCTTTTTAGTAAGTCGTGCTTTTGGCTTTAGATAGCTATGATAATGGTACTTAACAATAAGAATTATTATTATTATTATTATTATTATTATCATTACCTCGTTAACTAGGAGCATACCCAATGAAGACATATTTTTTAGCTCTTGAATCTAGTTTAGAGTTTCCCTTATTTGAGTTGTGAGCATATGTAGTACACCCAAATACTCAAAGACGAATGGTAGAGTAAAGTCTATTTTCAGGAAAGGATTGTTTAAACATATCTAAGGGTGTTGCATAATGTAAAACACGGCTAAGCATTTGATTAATTAAGTATGAAGCAGTCAAAACAGCTTTACCCCAAAGGTATCTTGGCACATTCATTGTAAACATAATAAACTGAGCAACTTCTAGTAAATGTTTATTTTTCCTCTCGGCAATACCATTTTGTTGAGGAGTGTTAACACACGTAGATTGGTGAACAATGCCTTTAGACTTAAGAAATTTCCCTAAGACTTCATTAAAATACCCAGTACCATTGTCAGAGTGAAGTATACCAATGCATGTGTGAAATTGAGTTTCAATCATAGTATAGAAGTTTTGAAAGATATGAGCAACTTCATATTTTTCACGTATCAAATAGATCCAACATAACTGAGTATGATCATCAATAAACATTACAAACCATTTTTTCAGGTAAAATTTTTAACACGGGATGGACCCCAAATATCACTATGAATTAAGTAAAATGGTTTGGATGGTTGATATGGTTTTGTAGGGTAAGAAATCTTATGACTTTTAGATAAAATGCACTGCTCACAATGAAGTTTTAAACAATCCACAAATTTAAACAAATGAGGGGAAATTCTTTTTAGGTAAGAGAAATTAGGATGTCCTAATCTATTATGCCAAAGTAAAATATGTTCTTTAGCAGGGGTAGAACGAATACTACTTAGACCGAGAGCTTCTTTATTCTTCAAGTTATCATCAACTAAGTAGTAGAGACCATCTATCAACTTAGCACTGCCAATCATCTTCCTCGAAGTTAGGTCCTGAAAAAAAACACAATATGAGTCAGAAAAGGTAATAGTATAATTAGAGTCATGGGTTAGTTTACTTACGAATAGCAAATTACAAGCTAATTTTGGAACATTTAGGACAAATTTAAGGTAGATATTTGAGGCTAGAGTAACTGAACCTTTACCAGCCACAACAGAAAATGATCCATCAGCTATGTGAATTTTTTCATGACTAAAACAAAAGTCATAAGTATGAAATAAATTAGAAGAATAGGTCATATGATCAGATGCTTCTGAATCAATGATCTAAGGTGTAGAATCATATGGAAAGGTAAATGATAAAGCAGTAAAATCCATACCTGTTTGTGCCTCAGAGGCATTAAGAGCACTTGAGGATTCAATTTTAGGTTTCAGAAGTTTCAGAATATAGTTAATCTGCTATTGTGAAACTATCCAGCAACCATCTTATGTGCTACTGGGATTGTTTATGATTCATAGTAAGTTGAATCACTAGAGGAAGTTTTATTAAATCTCCCTTCATGCGATCCCTTCCATTTGACTGGCTTTCTATGAAGTTTCCAGCATGTTTCACAAGTATGCCGTGCTTTATTGCAATAGTCACACCAAACTTATGACTTTTCCTCATTCTTCCTAGTACAACTAGTAGTGTTCCTAGCAACTAGTACTGTGTTTTCAATAGTAGAAGTAGGATTTCATTTACCAAACATCATAAACTGTCTGCTCTCTTCACGTCGAACTTCTACAAAGACTTCTCCAATGGTAGGGAGTGGTTGTCTTCCAATAATCCTACCTCTAACCTCATTAAACTCAACATTAAGTCCAATTAAGAACTTAAAAATTCAATTATCCGCTACTATTTTTCGAAAATAGTTACAATCATCAAGGGATTTCCATTCATAATCATTAAATAAGTCTAAGTCTTGCCATAAACATTTCAGAGAATTAAAGTACTTAGTAACACTATCTTCACCTTGGTCAATCTCACCCAATTTGAGAGTTAGTTCATATACTTGGGACTAATTTCTCAAATCAAAATACATATGATTCACGTTGTCCCATAGCTCCTTAGCTGTGTGATAACACATATAGTTGGAGCTAATATCTTCCTCCACGGAATTTACTAGCCATGTCATCACTATAGAATTTTATGCATCCCATATTCCCTGTGTAGGACCCTCTACCATGGGTTCCCTTTTGTTACCGGTCAAATATCCAATCTTTCCTCTCCTCGGATGTACATTCTCACTTATTGGGACCAGCTACAAAAGTTCTCTCCATTCAGTTGTATAGTAGTGATCTGAATGGAATGAGAATCTGAGGAAGTATTATGTGGAGGAGGTTTCTGGACTGGGTTAGAGGATTCACAAATGTCAGGGTTGACATAGTTCTGCAGGATTAGAACAATAGGTGGGCCAGTTATTTTTTGGAAATGCAAGGAGTAGTATGAGGGACAGTAGGTAGTGGCTAGGGTTTTAATTTTCAGGTATAGCTCTGATACCATGCAGAATTTCTATATTGTTTATATTTCACTTGTTATCTACTTCAGTATATAGATACAAGTATATATAGAAATTGATAGGTCTATTCTAGGAAACTAATATCTTTACATAATCTCCTAATATCTGTATATAATGTCAGATCTAATGTCTAATATCAGATCTGATCTCCTAACTATTTAGGAGTCAATCATATCAAGAAAATATCCAACTGGATATTTCTCAACAGATTAGAATTGCGCGGTTAACATGTTACGTATCATGTGTCATAAGTTAACGGTGTCATAATAGAGATCTTGCGAAAACTCAATGAAGTTAGGTTTGAAAGTACAGTTATGTCATTTCATAAGCTTGAGCACAAATTGGTACTAAAGATAATGAAAAATCATTCCTAGATGATATAATATCTCCTTCATTCAAGCTAGTTTCATTCCAGGCAGGCATATTGAAGGCAATATAATGATGGCCCATGAATGATCAATTGTGTATATAAGAAAAAGAGGCAAGGTGGATCTTGCTAAGGCCTATGACAAGGTTAGTTAGAGTTTTCCTTATAAAGTGCTGATGGCGATTCATTTCCCATTGACCTATATGATTTGATCATGAGAATGCTTATTACTCTCCCATTTCAGATCTTTTGCAATGGAAATTTATCTTCTTTTTTCAAATCCTCTAGGGGGATGAAATAGAGAGACTCTCTCTGACCTTATTTGTTTGTTCTATGTATGGAACAATTGTCACAAATTATTAATCAAACTATGAGTGAAAGAGCTTGAAAGTTGGTTAAATGCTTAAAGGGTATGATTCCTTTATCTCGTTTATTCTTTGCTAACGATTTATTGCTTTTTGCATAGGCTTCAAAGCACTAGATGGATGTCATTCTTAATTGCAACCTAGTCTTTTGCAGGATCTATATCATCTTGTAAACTTCCCAAAATTTGCTATTTGTTTCTCTAAGAATAGCCAAGGGCAAGTGGCGAATTCAATATCTTAACAAAGCAAAATGTGACATCTCAGAATGCCATATCATCAAGGGTGTGCAAATAAGGAAGCCTATTATTATATCATTGATAAAGTTAAAACTCGCTTGTTGCAATGGAAAACAAAAAACTTGCTTTCAATGGCAATAAGAATCACCCTTCCCACATTAATCTTACAAGCCCTTTTAAGCTATTTGATGTAGGTTATGAGTCACCCTTATCATTTGTTGAATAGGTTAACCAATGTTATAGATCCTTTATTTTCTGGGATAACCTTGAGAAATATAAGTTACCCCTTATTAGTTGGGATAAAATGTACCATTCTAAAGCTAATGGTGGCCTAGGCTTCCATAAATCAAGATTCCAGAACTAAGCTTTTTTTTTTTAATGAAGATTGGATTGAGTTTGCTTGCCTTATCGGATAAGTTGTTGGTTCAATGTCTATAAAATAAATATGGGTTGCCTATAGGGCCTAATATATCCAAGAGTATCTATATCCAATGATCAATATTATGGAAAATGAATTATGACCTATGTTCTTCTATTACTCAATTTTTTTAAAAATTGTATTAGGGATAATAAATACATTAAAATTTGGTTTGATCATTGGGTTTTTAGTTTTAAAGCTTTGCGAAAATATGTTGTTTCTCTCATTCCTAATGTTTTGTTATATTGCTTAATTGTTGAGTTTGTTTGTGTAATGGAGACTGGGATGTAGAACTTCTTTAAAGCTTTTTTCTTGGCAAGTTATGAACCACATTAAAGATATTCGTCCTCCTTCAGTTTAAAAAGGGATGGATCTCTTGCGATGGAGCAACTCTTCATCGGGGCAATTCTTTATGAAATCTACTTATAACTTTTTACTAAATAAAGTAGAAGACCTCTGTGATTCAAGGTGGTTTCTGGTGTGGAGGTGGCTTGGTCTTCTTCAGGTTAAACTTATCTCTGGATGGCTCGAAATGAAAAGCTTGTAGTTCAAGGATTGTGCTTTCATAGATTTGTAACTTGGACACCAACATGTGAGTGGTGTAGTCCGGTTAAGGAATAACATGAGCATGCTCTCAATGAAAGTAAATGAGTGTTGGCTATATGAGGGGAGTTAATTCCTAACAGCAAGGACATCCCTTCTTGGAGGCTATCTTTTCGTGAATAGTTAGATATAAAACTTATGAACAACCCAGGATCTTGGCATATCTTTTTCGATTTTACTTGCTAAAAAATTTGGTTGAGCTGGTACCGATAATTATTTGAAGACTGTGATGGATGTTCCAAGAAGGTTGCTATGACTATCATTGTCATGTTCAGAGAAATTCTCACAATGGCTTCTCTCCTAACCTTAAGAAAGTATGGTTATATATCTATTCTTTCTATACCTTAGGCTCCTCCTACTCCTAGTTGGGTTAAAATAAATTATGATAGGGTTGCTAAGATTGTGTTATATAGGTGTTGAGGGATGAGTACAACAATTTTATAGCAAGTTTCTATGGTTTTGTAGGTTATTGCTTTGACTTTAAAGTAGAGTTGTTGGGTGTATTTTTAGGTCTTAGTCTGGCTTAGTCTAAGAGCTATAGAAGGGTCATTCTCAAGTGTTATAACTAGGGGGCTATGGCGAGGATCAATAAGAATTGTGATTGACAGGTGAAAGTTGCTCCCTTTACGAGGAGATTTGGAATCTCTTATTGAGGGAATAGGAAGTTGTTAGGAAATATCTATATTAGATGTTAGGAAATATCTATATTAGGGAGAGTATGATATCCCTCTTTATTGTGTGATTTCCTTTTTATTCCTAAGATCATTTCCTTATGTAATTAGTTCTATATAAAGGTTACAAGGGTCTTGAGTTAGAATCAAGCCCTCAGTTAAAACATTATCTGAATTTCACGTTGTATCAGAGCCTAGTTAGTTTCTAAACCACAAAACCCTCTTTACCATAAAACACCTTATAATCTATCCAAAACAACCTCCACTTACCAAAACTAAAATCCAAATCCACAGAAGCAACTAGGAGGTGCCGACAACCACCAGAATATCTATAGTCACTAGAAAACCACCTACCCATCAGTGTGTGGGTGTCATGTGTCGTCTTCTAGCAACCACCGGTGATGGTAGTTTAATAGGTTAGCTTGCCTCTATATCCTGAATGGAGTTCTAGTCTTGCTTTATGTCAAAACTAACCAGAACGTAGGTATATTGACAATAGTAACATCTTTTATATGTCTCAGAACATCGTCAACAATGTTACTAGTTTCCATTTAGCTAAGAAATTTGTCAAATACACTTAAGGATGTCAGATTCCAATAGCAAATCATTGACGGGTGTTCTAATAATGAGTTCCTTAACTTTGCGAATGAACAAGCAATGTTTGAATAATAGTAACTATTCTTTTTAGTATAAGAATGTAAAATTATTCTTTAAAGGTTAGAGAAAGCTATCCTATCTTACATCTGATCCCCTAACTAATCAAAAAATATTGAAAAATTGGCAAGGTGATGATGCACAATCACTACATATTCTTTTCGATTCTATAGAACCTAAAATCTCAATCCTATTCTCTCATTATACGCAAGCTTGGGAGTATGCTAAGCTTTCTAATCCAGTAATATACTTCGTATGTATGATATTTTTGTTGAGTTATTTCATTCCAAATAGGAGGGATGTTTGATTAAATACTTTGGAAAAGTGATACATGCATTTGAGGAGTTGAATTCTCTACTACCAATCACATATGATATTAAGGAGATGCAGATTTAAAGAGAGCACTTAGTGACTATAACGTTTGTGGCTTAATTGAAACTTGAGTTTAAGCCTGTGCGAGCACAAATCTTGGGAGGAGTAGACTTTCCATCCTTAGTTGAAGTATATTCTAGACTCTCCTACTCTATAACTATGGCGAATCCACCAATAAATAACTCTGATAGGTCAGCACTTATAACACAATCTGATTAACAAGTTAGAGGAATCTGTGGGGGAAATCGAGGAGGATGCAGTGGTCGAGAAGGAAGTGGCAAAGGCTCACGACTCCATTACACACATTGTGATAAAAGCAGACATGACAAAAAGTCTTGTTGGGATAAATATCCCCATTTGCAAGCTGCTTATATTACATCTCTTGAAGAACATTCTTTGACTACAACTTCACAATCATCTATTACTTTATATCAGGACGAGTATACTAAGTTTTTGTAGTATTGGCTCATCAAGGTAACCCAACTGCCTGTTATTCATATGTCCCTATAAGATAGTCAAAAGTATTAGATTATGGTGCCACTGATCATATTTCACATAAAATAACCAACTTTAACCATATCATTCCTTTACTGCATCCCATAATGATAAACTTACCATTGTTGATAGATCTACTGCCACCATTAAATATGTCAAACCCTCTCATCCTTGTTCTTCTCTCACATTACCCTTTACATTATTTGTACTAAACTTTTCTTTCAATCTTATGTCTGTGAGAAAATTGACTAAATGACTAAATTGTTCTTTATGTTTCTACCCCGATAATGTCATTATCTAGGATTTGAAGATCAGGAAGATGATTGAAGAAGGGTGTGAATCTAATGGAATGTACTATTGTGACAAGTTGCAGTCATCCATCACATGCTTAATGTCAGTCTCTTCTATTGATATCTATAGTCGATAGGGTCATTCGTCACTGGAATATCTTAAGAAAGTAGTGTCGGGATTATATTCTATTTCTAGATTAAATTATGAGTTGTGTCACTTAGGAAAATATCATCATACTTCATTTATGTTAATCCATACAGATATTTGGGGTTCGAGTTTTGTCAAGTCTAAATTGGGATTTCGGTATTTTATAATTTTTGTTAATGATTTCTCTTGAATAACTTGGTTTTATTTAATGTGAGATCGCTCAGAACTATTGTCTATATTTTGTTCTTTCTACACTAAAATTCGAAATTAGTTTAATACTCGAATCAATATTCTTTATAGTAATGATGCTAAAGAATATTTTTCTAGCTCATTCTCCAGCTACTTGAAACAACAAGGTATTTAACATCAATCTTCCTGCCCACACACTCCTCAACAAAATGAGGTAGTTGAGCAAAAAATACAACATATTGTTGAAATAGTTTGTACCCTGTTAATCCACATGAATATGCCCAAAAGTTTATGGGGGAGATGTTATGCATACTGCATGTTTTCTTATTAATTTAATGTCATCTTTTGTGCTAACGGTTAAAACTCCATTTTCAATTCTCTTTCCTTATCAAGACCCTTTTTTCATTAATCCTCTAGTATTCAGATATGTTTGTTTTGCTCATCATCTTTAGCCTAACACGGATAAATTAGATCCAAAAGCTATAAAGTGCATTTTTCTTGGGTACTCTCGTTTGCAAAAGGGTATAAATGTTTCAGCCCCTCACTGAATCATTTTTTTGTGCCTATTAATGTTAAATTCTTTGAAGACACACTGTACTTTTTTTATGTTCCATCTGTCTCTACTGAAACTGAAGAGTGTCTACCAATTTATTTTATTCCTTCCAAAACAACTCCTAATTATATTGCTCATGATACTAATCCTACTTCTTTGGAATATCTATCTTTTATTTTTATATGACTTATTTACTTAGTTATTTTATTTTATTATTTTGTTTAGCATATGTATCTATATCTATTTGTAATTTTGTAATATCTTTATGACGCATTGTGTGTGGGCCCGTTAGAAATAACTTCTCTATTAGATAGAGATAAAATTAAGTATTTTCGAATCTCTCTACGAGTCGTTTAGAAACCTTCGAATTGAATTCATTAATGAATTGTATTTAATTATATTAATGAGATTGAATTGAATTCAATTTACACTGTTTGGAACAAACTCAGTAATATTAGAATTGAATTCAATTGCACTGTTTATAACACAATCAAAATGAATTCAATTATTTCATATGTCATTTTTACCCTTGACAAAAAAATCTTATTAAATAATAAACATTAACACTTACATAGAGCAAGTTATAAAAATCAATTTCATTATAAGTGATATCATCAAAAGAATGTAGACAGGAAGGGAAAATGAAAGGAGAAGCTAAATCGAACAATGAATCTAAAAGAGAACGATGATCATAATCAAAAAAACGAAAAAGGAAAAGACACCTATGAACAAAGAAAAGGAAAAATCTAGATATGATGGGAGGTACTGATTCCTGGAGATGGTGTTGTTGTTCCATTTCTTGGTGGAAGGGGTTGTTTGAGGTGAGAGAGGGTGCTTAAGGTGAAGAGATATATGATAGGATTAGATGGGTATTATTGGAAGGATATTTTCAACGTTCAAAAGAAGAATTGAAATCCCAGTTTGTAATTCAATTCTGATATTTTTTCAGGTGAATTTAATTTATAAAAGATGACGGGATTCAATTCATCTATTTTTTCTGTTTCTAAATACTTAAATTGAATTCAATTCATACCATTCCAAACACCCTGTAAATCTTGCACCTTAACGAGATTTTATCTGGGTGTTAATAGCGAGTGTCGAAATGGAGACTTGATGAAAACCTAATAAAATTAAGCATGAGGATATAAATGGTGTCATTTTATACAAATTAAGTGATATCTACATGAATTATCTTAAAGATTTTGGAAAACTTTATGAGATAAATTATATCTAGCTTTTGACTTTGGTGGAGTCTCAATATTAGTTTTCTAATTATATTTTATCTTTCGGATCTTATTTGTTAAAGTTCTAAAAATATATACGACATATTAGAAAAAAGTGAACAATAACTTTATCATCTACATCATGATTAGATTTGACAAATCGCCCTTGCTTTACTTAATCTGACTTGACTTAAAGTTAATAAATAAGGCTCCATTTGATAAGATGTCGAGTCATGAACTTGAATAGCCCACGGAGACTTAATTTCAGGGCCGATAATTTTTTTTTTTTTTTGATTTTTAATTTAAAAATTTAAAAATTTTGAATGAAGTCAAGTTTTAGATTGCGCTCAAGCTCAGCCACATCAAGCCCGGCGGAAGCTCCTAATCATGATTAGCGTAGGAACAAAAAATTCGAAACTTTACAATGTATGAAATTTATTTCAAAAGTTTCTAAAAGGATAGGTCTCGAGGACTTTTGAGTGTACTTTATCGAACACGATGTCTTTTCTAAAGTAGTAGAACAATAAACTATCATAAGCATTTTGAATTATCGCAAGCATCGTGTCGCTATGTCACGTTGGGACCACAATTTTTTGGACTATGTCCAATGATGTCACTACTTTTTTCCTTTATTCAATATTTTATGTTTTAACGCACAAATTTAATAAACGACACATCGGCCGACAAGTTGGAACTTCGTAACTAGCAAAATACCAAAGCAAGGGTAAATAACAATCCATCACATATGGAGAACCAAAAAAAAATCAAAAATATTATCTTAAACTGTAAGATAACAATCAAAACAAAAGGGTATATTGAAACATAATGGAAGAAAAGAATCAATCGTAATTTTCTTAAATTTTATAATAACGATTTTTAAATCTCACCAAAATTAAATTTATAAAAAATTAACAAACAAAAAATTAATTAGGTATTTTGTATTATTTGAGTTTTGAAAATAATTTCTCTACTAGTTAAGAGTAAAGTTGCATATAATTAAACTTCTGTAGATCTTGCGTATCAATTAAGTCCACTCCTAATATTTTATATATCACAGGCAAAATAAAAAAGGACCTTATTTTACTTAGTTTTATTCTTTATAAATGTCAAGAATGAACCCTTGTAAGAAACATAATGACACAAAATAGAGGTTTGTCAAAAATGAGCTCTGAGCAAGTGCCTTGCTTGCTCTTGCTCGGGATCGACTTCGGTATCAACGAGATTTTATTAGATTATTATTGCTGTTATTGTATCTCTCATTTATTGAAAATAACACTTTTGTTTATTGAGAATGATTGAATTAAATTTTGTTGTTATATTACTTTTTATTTTTTACCATAGAAATTTTAGAGTAGATATTTGATCTATCTTATTAAAGATAGAAAATATTAATAAAAATTTAAATTAATATACTAAAATTTATTATCACTAAATAAGAAATAAATTGATCCCTAATATAAGATAATTTAATTATGCATTTTAAAATTTTTTCTTCCAATATGAAGGAATGATTTTAACAAAATTTAATAATGTTATAAGTGAAGCAATGAATAGTGCACGTGCAGGACGCGTGGAAGGCTCTTTGATTAAAGTTAAATGAGGATATTGAATTTAAACCCAAACAAGCGTGTGGATGTGTAGTTATATGACGATGGGATTAGTAATTAATTACTAATTAGTTGAGATTTTCGGACATTTCTAATTTCTAATAATAAGAAGAAGATAACAGCACCAGCAACAGCAAAACCATTCTCTTCATACTGTATTTTGGAGTCAGTGTGCGCTTAAAAGTTGAAAACCATTCTCTTCATATTTTGGAGTCAGTGTGCGCTTTAACTGTACGGTCTCTGCAACTGGCAAGTGAGTTTTTCACTTTCTTTCTCTCTCTGTTCATTTCATTTTCCATTCCAGACACTCACTCTCGCCTCTTGCTGTGATTTCTTTTGTCTCCAGTTTTTACCTCTCTGTGTTTTGTCATGTACAATCAATGTACTATTTTTAGTTATCGTCTTGTGTGTTTGGTGTTTGATTGGAGATCTGTTTGGTTTCCGAGAAAGGTACGGGAAAATGGAAACGGAATGGAATTTGTTTGTTTGTTCGTCTGCTGTCAATGGATTGTGTTGGATAAGGCTGGAATGAGACACTTCACTTTATTATAGTTTTGCTCAATTTGAGGCTTGATTTGCTTCCAAAATGTTCCTTTCAATAGTTGTTTTCGTCTCTGTTGTTTTTTCTTGATCCGGAATTTGGGAATTTTTTTCGTTTGTTTCTTTGTGATTTCGTTTTCATCTGTTAGATGTGGCCAGTGAGTGGCTGGATCTTGATTTAAAGATTGGTGTTCACGTACGTGCATGCGTGTTGGAAATTTGTATTCAAACCTGATATGTGGTTAACATTTTGAATTCAAGTGGAAGAATGCGAAAACATCAGCCTGGAATTTAGTTCGATATCGGTATTTCAGTTTGTTTGAAGTGTGCTTGTGAATTAGCCTGCTTCGCGTGAATTTTGATGCTTGGAGCGCGGAGATGGTTCAATACAAGTTGTTGTGAAACTAGAGAAAATTTTTGAAGTATCACTTGTGCTCTCTGCCCTCTTTCTGTTCCTGTAGATCATTGTTTGTATCTGACGTAGATTGTGATTTGATATAGGAAACATGGGGGTGTATCTCAGCTCCCCTAAGACAGATAAGGCATCAGAAGATGGTGAAAATGCTAAACTTCGATATGGCATCTCCTCAATGCAGGGGTGGCGTTCAACAATGGAAGATGCAGTGAGTATTGTTTTATTTCTTCTTTCACTTTCTGCTCTAAACATGCTTGCTATGAATATCCATTCTGCATTATGCCTCTAAAGTTTTAAGATTTATCTTTAAACAGTGCTGAAAAATATTTGGTTTTCTGTTTGTACTTTCAAAAATTATCAATCGTAGGAAATATAGTCGAATTTGATTCGGCTAATCTCATGGTTCTTCCGAAGATCAGAATAAGGTTCCTTTTCGCAAACCTAACATTTGTAATGTGGTCAATTTCTTTAAAATAAGTCCCAATGGTTTGGTTGTTGAGTTTTTTGTAGGTCAATTGGTATTAAAATTGAAACATATTAGTGAGTTTAATAGAAGGTGTCAATGTGTCTGTATGGTCAGTGGTCACCCTCAACAGAAATGTTCAATGGAATGATGACAAATTTGCTTCTTTTATATCTGTGCCTTTATATTTGTTACTACAGCATATCCATTCGAGAATTAGTTTGATGCAACTCAACCGCTGTTTACCTGTCTCAAGAACTTCAAACAATTCTGTCTTTCTTTGATGTTTATGCAATTATGGTTTATATGTCATTGCAATTACAACTACTTAGGAAGTGGATATTGTAGCTATAACATAACTCTCTATATCTGGTGGGTAAAGTAACTTAAGTAAGATTAGAGTCTTAACTTATCATTAACTATTATACCATCTTAATTATAGTTATAAGACTTGTAATCAGTGGACCACACTAAGTGTTATTTCTAGCATATTCAACTTATATGAGGTGTTTAACAGCATGCAGCTTATCCAGATTTGGACACTTCTACATCTTTCTTTGGTGTTTATGATGGCCATGGAGGTCAGCTCCTTTATTCTGATTTTTCTCGTTAGTACGTTAACGTAATGACTCCTATGATTTTGGTAAAATTTCTTGCATTCTGAGTTCAAATTTATCGTGTTTTTGTGGAACTTTAGTGGCAACCTTGAACTTTGTCCTAGTATAATGTTGGTTTATATTTTCTAATTTTAAAGTCATAACTACTTTGCATATCCTATTCATAATTCTCTGTGAATTGGAAGTCTAGATATGCAAAAGATTTATTACTTGGAAAATTTATGTTTGGGAAACTCTTGGTGATAAAGGCTTGAAAACAATGATTTGAGACTTCGGCTATATGATACTGAACTTGGGTTGGAATAGTAGGTGGTGATTGGTTTGATTTTGAACAACAAAAGTTGAGTGGAATTTGGACTATAATTTATGGAATTGTATGTAGTTGAATATTGCTAGAATGATGATAAAGGAGAAAAGACTGACATATACCACAATAAAGAATGATAACAAATTTTTTTGAAGTTTTGTGAAGCTTGAAATACCAGTACATTTTAAGCCTTCTGTGAAGTTGGTAGTGAGCAGCTATGCTCTTATTTTACCTTTTCATCACCTTCCAGGACAAGCAGTGGCTAAGTTCTGTGCCAAGTATCTTCACCAACAAGTGCTCAAGCATGAAGCATATTTAGCTGGAGATATAGGCACTGCTTTGGAGAAAACTTTTCTCAGGTAATTTCATTATCTTTTATTTTAGTATGTCCATTTAATATCTGATTTTAATTTATTACTAGTGCGGAAGATGTCATAACATGGAACCTGATATTTGTTTCTGTAGTATTTTTTGGCATGATACACTTATAATAGCCTGGTCAATTTGACATTGGCAGTATCATCTTATGTTACCGGTGTCTAATTATTGCCGATAATTATATCACCTGTCAGCTGATCATGTCCATTGTGGAATTGTTATTGCAATGATTGCTTTCTTCGCTGTGTCCTGTTATTGTTTTCTGTCGGTGTTGATTTATATTTCTAGAACCTATATGGTCTCATGCAATTTGACCTTGATGTTGATTCCTACAGAATGGATGAGATGATGCGTGGGCAGAGGGGATGGAGAGAATTAGCCATTTTGGGTGATAAGATAGATAAAGTTTCTGGTATGATTGAAGGGTTAATATGGTCTCCAAGGAGTGGGGAAGCCAATGGCCATTTTGATGATTGGCCTTCTGAGGATGTAATTCAATGAAATATTTTCAGTTTTAAGCATCTCATTTATTAATGTAGGTAAAAATGAGTGTGACATGGGGCAACTTTGCTTTGCAAATCTAGGGACCTCATTCTGAGTTTCATGGACCAAATTCTGGAAGCACAGCATGTGTAGCAATCATTCGAGACAACCAACTAGTTGTTGCAAATGCTGGTGATTCTCGTTGTGTTATTTCAAGGAAAGGACAGGTAATGTATTCCATCTTTGTTTGATTTAAGCTTTCAGCTGCTGAGCTCCATTTCAACACTCCTTTGCCCCCCAGGACTTTCAACATGGTAAAGTTGATTTTTATAACTGTTCCTATTGCCTTCGCTACACATATACCGTTAACAAATCAAATGTTGGGAGTTTATTATGCGCAAATGTTAGCACACTATCATTGACCAGTTACTATCATTTTATTAATAATATCATGATTTGATTTCTTTTCTCAAAAATATTGCTTTGAGATCAGGGGTAATGTCCATGCCAGATCTCTCCCCTTGTTTTGAACAGTATATACTTATTTAATGGCAATCATAGTTGTTCTTAGTCGGAATGTTATTGAAAACCAGCTGTGAGAGAAATATAACTAATTGAACTTGGAGAGAGATATCAAAAGAATGACTTATGTCGTAGTTGAACAAAATTTGAAGTATGTATTATCGTTGCTTTTTTAGGGCAATAGATAGTTAAAGTAAAGTTGATTAAATTTACACCTTACAGGGGAAATTTACCTCTCGATTTGACTCTTGGTTATCTCTCTCTTCCCTATTCACTCTGTCACCATCCTTAAGTGCTGGCCAATATTCTTGTCACATCCATTTGATGCATC
Source organism: Erythroxylum plowmanianum (assembly GCA_025531925.1). Classification (NCBI taxonomy): domain Eukaryota; kingdom Viridiplantae; phylum Streptophyta; class Magnoliopsida; order Malpighiales; family Erythroxylaceae; genus Erythroxylum; species Erythroxylum plowmanianum. The sequence goes on from JANVCQ010000005.1 coordinate 7,086,781, forward strand.
ACTGTCAGCCTCATCACATTCCACCAGTCAATCACTGTATGGACATAAATTTATCTGAAAGGAATTGTTTAGAAATTGTGCTATATCCATCCTCGCTGTTAACTGAATAATTTCAAAGCCTAAAAGGCCAAACTTTTTCTCTTAGTTGCAAGAAAGGGATTGGTAGCTGAAAAAGATAGACATGCCTGCTGAAATCTTGCCTTAAAGAACTTAAAATTGACCAAGACAATGGAAATGTCTGGTCCTAAATCATTTTTATGGTCCTATTTTTTGTACCTATATTATATAGAGAGCCTAAAGCCTATAAGGTGTCATACTTGTATATATTACTGACTCTGTCTTCCAATGTAACATAAGATGGTTATTACCAAATAACTTTTCTTTTACCAGATTCCATTTGTTCATTGTCTCATGTGAATAGTCCCTTGCAGGCATGTAATTTGTCCAAGGATCACAAACCTGAACTTGACATTGAGAGAGATAGGATTCTGAAGGCTGGTGGATTTATCCAAGTGGGGAGAGTGAATGGAAGTTTAAACTTGGCAAGGGCAATTGGTATGTGACAATGGCGCAAGCTCTGTAGGAGAAAATAAGGGGACTTCTCTGCTCTGTTCAACTAATCTCATTGTGTCAAATATAATATTTGCAGGAGACATGGAGTTCAAGCAGAACAAAACACTGCCTGCTGAGAAGCAAATTGTTACTGCCTATCCAGATATAACCACTGTATGTCATTACTGCTGCAACTTCATTCACTCCCCTCTTTCTCCATCGTTGAGTGCATTGTTTGGGTTAAGATGTTGCAGAACCTTCGATGGGTGCTCATAGGTCAAATAAAGATGATTCTGTGTATATTTCGTTTGAGTTTTGGTGCCATGTGAACATTACATGCTTCTGCGTTTCTGACTTAAAAATATAGTAGCCCTTAATTCATGGTTTGCCTTATAAGAATGTATTAATAATGTCATCTGAAATGGGATTGGAAAAGGGAGGCCTTTACTTTGAATTCGTTTTGTCTCCAAGTATTTGTCTGTGTCGTGCTTGTTTCTACCGTAACTATTTTCTTATTTTGCGTTTATACTGATTGAACAGATTGAACTCTGTGAGGATGATGAGTTTCTTGTTCTTGCTTGTGATGGGATTTGGTAAGTGCTATCCAGCAATATATTATATTTGCTTTTTTCGTTTTTGTGCCTTTCTTGAGCTTTACGGCAAATGATTAATGGATAATGAGTTATTTGAGCAAAATTGAGAATCTTTGGTGGGACTCAAAACCTAAAACTGTCAATTCATAGATTGATTCAAATGATTGGGTTAAATATCCTTACACATTAAGTTCAAAGTAGATCCTTTTCCGTAACCAATTTGTCTTATCATTCATTAATTGAACAATCATTCTTGACCCTACCCTTACAAGCTCAAGCTCACACCTTAATTACTATTACACCAGTGGTGGTAGTACTGCTGGTATCACCAAAGATTGTTGACTCTGTTGCCTCTGCTATTAGCTACGTTAGCCCCTCTTCCCTTTCACAAAATTGAACTTAGTCGGAAATGACCTTTTATTTTCGTCTCCAATCTGGACTTGGAAGCAAGCAATTTGTTATTCTAGAATAGCTCCAAATCATCCATTTGGAACTACTTGGAAGGTAAGGTATTGAGATGATCGTGCCACCTGTACGAGTATGCATGAAGTTACTACCAATCCCTAAACAAAACTGATGCATTCATAGCAGCACCATCCTTCTGCATCTCCCAAGCAGAGTTAAAAGGCTCCTTGTCCACCTAAATAGAGAATAAGTGCTGAAAACTAGTAGTTTAATAATTGATTAATTTGCTTCTGTAAATTTTTATCTTAATTTATTCAAGCGGTATCATTTATATATGTCTGACAAAGCACCTATATACCAGGGATTGCATGTCCAGTCAACAACTGGTGGATTATGTGCGGGAGCAGTTAAACACTGTAAGTTCTGATGAGAGTTCTTAAAGCCTTATGAATATGAAATCCAGCAGTTAATGACTCATTTCTCCTAATCCATCCAGGAAAATAAGCTCTCAGCAGTTTGCGAGAATGTATTCGACCGGTGTTTGGCACCCACAGCTGGTGGCGAAGGATGCGACAACATGACCATGGTCCTGGTGCAGTTTAAAAAACCTGTCCACACAACTGCTCCTGAGCAGCACCAGCCTTCTTCTCATCATCTACAGCCCTCTTCTAGCAATGCTTCAGCGGAGACCAAAGATAACTAATGGGGGGTTATTGAGGAAAACCAATTGACGAACCATTTTCAGCCATAGAAGCTTGAGCTCAAGGATCGCAGAGCTGGAATTTCCACTCAGGAACTGAATTCTTGTGATCGTAAATGATCCAGTTTTCAGTACACCTTTTCTATAGGATTCTGTAAATACGTTTTTGTGGCTATCTAAAGCTACCCTCTCAATACGACAGCCTTCACTTTGATGACTGACGAGGCACGTTTTCTCCACTAAGAACCAATGAACTGCTGATTATTGAGAACAAGTATAAATTTCCATTGAACATTGAAAGACTTGAAACCCTATATAGATTGCATATGATGGTTTGGTGCGGCACTTTTAAAAAAAGTTCTCGGGTGGCATTTCATCAGTAGTTCCCTGCGTTTAAAATTGCGGCTTTGAGCCTTACTATTATCTGAATCAGTGAGTTTTGCTAATTTCTGAATAGAGACTGCACCATTCAAGATTTTTGGAACTATAACCGGTGCTCTTTATTTAAAAAAATGTTAAATTGCGAAACAAAAATAATCTTCAAGAGAAATGTGACCTATTTTAACACAAATTGAAGTTTTGAAGTTATGTTTCTAAGATTTAATGTTAATTGCTAAATTTCTGAATTTAAAACTGGGAAAGTACTGACCATACAGCAAAGAAAACCTCATAGATAGCAGTTGAAGATGTAGAGTATTAGCACAAGAAGAAGGTGAAAATGAAGGCACACAGAATGAGCATGCAGCAACATGAAAATGGAACAAAAGTAGGTATAGTTACAAAATAAGACCTGCATGCATTGAAGTACAAGACATGCATGCAAAGGAACAGCACGTGTAACAGCAAGAATTATGCCATTAAAATAACCAAAGTTTTAAAGCACCATAAAAGTAAACGTACTTAAGTCTAAGCATTGTCAAATAACAACTGCACTGTGATGAGCTATTCTATCATCACCTAATTAACTTTATCCACATTCACCAAGGTTATACCCCAGCACCAGATTTGCGTGCCAATGCAGACAATAAGCTGTCCAAAAACAAGGGAGGTCGATTTCCATTTTCTGGAACTGCAAAATGAAAAGATTATATACTAATAACACTAAGAATAAGGCTTAATTAACAAAACATACAATCATTTGCGCACATACCTTCCACACAGTCATTCACTAGTCTTGCCAAGCTTTATTTGATCATATGCACCTATCTAATGATTCAGAATTAGTTGAAAATTAAATCCTCGTAAATGGCTGCACAAGTAACAAGCTATAAAATGCATTAGATTTTGTAGGGTATGTGTATGTCATATATTAATCATCGCGCCTTCAGGATTCGTTACTAACCTCGTAATAAGTATTAGTAAACAGCTTGATGTGTTCCTGCATGAACAGAAAAAGAAAAAACATGGGAGTACTGAAGAGAGGAAAAGAGAAATGGGAATCTATAGTATCCACCTTCCACGTACAGGTTTATTGAAAACGTGTGTGCCAACACAAACAAGGGGATCAAGAAGAAGCGCCTGTCATGAACAAAATGAGGTTGATGTTTATAGTCTGCAAAATGTAAGGAGTTTTAGTATATTATGTTATATGTGCTTAATTTGATCAAGAAATCTAACCCTAACATTATTTGGATCGTTAGAGAGCTCTAAGTCCAACTTATCCAGAAAAATGACAGTGCCGGGCAGTGGAGGTAACGGTTGTGCTTGTGATGAATATATTTAAATACGAATTGTTTAATTATTTATTTAACCAATAATCTAAACAACATTTAACAACAAAAACCAATTTAAGATTGTTAGATAGTTGAGCAATCTATAACAAAAACAACATACCGTAAAAATCTCGTTGGTACGCAGGATTTGAGAAATTTTAGTAAAATGTAACCCTACTCTTAACTAGTAGAGAGATTATTTCTAAAATTACACTTCGTTTAGAATTTCATTTTTAGAAGTTCATGGTAAGAACTCTCCTTAAAAGCAAATAATGATTTTGGTTCACTTCAGTTAAAAAAATGATTTTAGTTCAAACAATTATGACTTCTAAATTTTCAAAATGTGAAACAATAACTTTTGGATTATTCGTCGCCACAAACCATTATACAAGATTCCATCTTAAACAAATACCTAAAAAGACGAGTCCTATTGTGAGAATTGGAATCTAAGGCATCGAAAGTATTATTTGATACAAATTGGTGCCACAATTGTAGATTAGATGGAGAATCTGGATTACTTAAGCTATCAGTATCAACTTGATAGGTCTTTTGTTGTTTCCTGGGACTAAGTTTATATATGTGTGAAGGTTGTGCAGGAACTGATTTAACTCATCTTCATTAGGACTATAGTTATCATCATCTGGGTTCTGAGCATCCTAAAAGATTAAGTTAAAAGGCTAAGAAGGTCCTGTAATATCTGAGACCGATTCTTCTGTGTCATATTGAGGACTATTGGAACTTAGTATATTAACTTTTGGCGCTTTTGGTTCACCAGGAATAAATTCACTGGGATATGGTCCAATATAGGTGGAAGTAACTGGTGTATTGGAGAAGTGATTTATCTTTTTGAGAAAATCTCTAAGAGATTAAAACACAATGTTTTGATGTTGTGGCCAGTATAACGATGTATGATAAAATTGGACACGATGCTCTGTGTGTAAAGGACACCGGTATGTGTTTCTTGATATTAACGATGGAGGACGAAGAAGCAATGAGTAGATTGTCGTCTAGTAGAAGCTTTCTATATGATGTTGTGAGATTAACACAAAACATTGTTGCTTCCATTGATCTAGTGGTTGGAACCACTCAAGAAATGTCCATAACAAAGAGCTCCAATGTTTATATCACAAAGATGTTGATAGAGCTGAAGAGGAGATATAGTGAAAGCGCAAGCATAAAGGGCAGCGAGTGCTCAAAGATACCATAATGTATTTTCAGAAAGAGGATTATGGAGAAAAGTCACGTTAAGGTAAGGTGCTTTGAGGTTGATAACTAAAAACTTTAAAAGATGAAAGAGTTATAATGATACTTGGTTGAAGAGGATATTTATAATGAAAAAAGGAAGGGAAAAATATCAGTAGGCTAAGGTGGATTTTGTCTATCATGAGGCCAAGGTGGATTCTGTATTAGTAGCTTGGATAAACATGAAGTATAAGCTGCCATGTATGGTATGAACTCACGGATGTAATTAACAATCCTGAGGAATTGTTGTATTTGTTTCACAGAGAGATGTTCATCAGAAAAGTGTAACAGCTTTTGTGCAATATGTGGACCAGACTGAAATAATTTATCTTTGAAATGCATACCTAAAAATTCAATTTCTTTAGTGCTAATGATGCTTTTCGAGGCTAAAAGCATGATGTCATGCTGTTTAGTAAGATCCAAGAATTGTTGTAGTATGGCCTGATGTTCCTCATAGGTCTTTGAGAATAGGAGAATGTCATCGATGTAAATGATTGCACTTTAGAAGATAGGCTCATAGATCTTGGTCATTGTTCTTTGAAAAGGTAATGGGGCGACTTTAAGCTCAAATGGCATAACAGCCCATTGATACTGTGCATTGGGAATGTAGAATGCAGTCTTGTATCTCTTAGTTGGGTGAATACCCAGTTGCTAAAATCTTGCTTTAAGATCAAACTTGGAAAAGATAACACCTTCTTTTAGAAATAGTACCTGAGTTCTTTGGAAGAGGAAAGTTGTCATTTTATAAGAATGCATTCAGAGGCTTGTAGTCAATTACTAATATATTTTTTCCACGCTTTTGCTCTGAACGTTTATTGACATAAAACGTCTGGCAAGCCCAGTCTAATTTTGTGGGCTCAATCAATCTTTGCTTTAGAAGGATAGCACACTCATCTTGTGCAAGCTTTAGATCATCAAGGTTCATCCTTGAATGTGTGGCTTTTATGGTATTGATATCCTCATTCTTTTTGAAAGGTAAACTTATGAAAGAATTAGCATTTTTTCACAGAGGATATGGGTGAGAAAACTGTGCATGTAATCTTTTAGCGGCATATATGGTGTAGGAACTTGAGAATGTTCAAACATGTTTTTTATATCAGTATAAGGACTAGAAAATGATCGATACCTGAGACCTGTGGGTAGGATCTGTAAAGGTAAGGCTTTACTGTATACATTTATACCAATAAAAATATTTGGGCCAAGTAGATTACTTCTAAGCACTTTAGTCCAAACTATACATTGTGGAAAGAATCGTATCCTAATCTTTCTCTTTGTAATAAGTGTTATTTTGAATGAATTACCATCTACAGTTATAAAATACTCATCGTGTGAGGTCTATGCTTCAGAGGGTAAAACGTTGGGCTTCATGATTGTACGGCTAGATCCGGTATCCATAAACCCAATAGCTTTTATGGGTCTATCATATTTATCTTAGCTAAAGAGTTGGATCTAGACGTATGGTAGTTAAACTGGAGTACGATCTAACTTCATATAGGTCTGCTGTAGCATGTATAGTGAATCATTCTCTAGAGAAGCAGAGGAGTCAAAGGATTCTTCATCTTCAGAGGTCGTGACAAATAGCAAACTTTGTGTCCTCATCTTCATGAGATTGTTCTTCAATCAAATTTTCAAAGTTATTGGAAGAATGAATAGGCAAAATTGGTTGCATCTGCTTCAATAACTTGACATCCTTTTTAGTCTAATGAGGACAAGTACATGCAAAGTGTCCTGGTTATCCACAGAGAAAACAACAACCAGCTTTATGGTGATGAGAGGATTTCTTAAAGGACCTAACAAATTTTCTGTTCTTGCCATTTTTCTCTCATATGTTTGCTTAAGAGGCTTGTAGCCTTCCATTTGTCTACAGAACTTTCTTTTATGATAGACTTGTTTAAGATGGGTTTTCTTCTTATTATGACAATCATAAGTTTTATGTTCTTTGCACTTGATTTGAAGATAAGGCTTCTGGCAAGCCTGTTTGAGAACTAGACCACCCTTAATGATGTTCATGAATAAGGCATGTTGATCACATAACTTATTAAGAGAGGCTAAAGTAGGCTGGTAAATTTTTCCAAGAGATATAGTAGCCATATCTCTTTGTAAAGAAATAATGGTCCTTTATAACTTCGGTTGCAGTTGATTTGAAAGGGATGAAATAAAATTATATTGAAGATTAACATCATTCCAACCATTAAGAAGATAGCACCTTTCCGTCATACGTTAATAATGCTTCTGTGGATTACACTTGTCAAGTGATCAACATTTTATTGCAAAATATTCCTGATGCATTTGCTTATCAATAAGCTGAAAGTCACCAATGAATTCCTTATGAATTATTCCAAGAAAAGCTCTAGCTATAGTGACTTGGATATACTGAAGTCTTTGATAATCATTAATACTTTGCCACCATTCTCACAAAGTACCAATGAAACGAGATGTAAACTCAAACAAAATATCTATTAAATGATTATTCAGTTAAGTCATTTATAGATCTATCAATGCACCAAATTCATGCAAGCAATCTCTCCATTTCTTTAGGGATACATTGTCAAAAGTAAACCAAGGTCCTGAAGTAGGCTTGGTTTGAATAGCTAGTTGAGTTGGTGCTGCCTGTGGGGCTAGTTCAGGTTTGAAAGGTTCAGTACTTGTGGATTCTGCTTCACTTATTTCTGGTTCAACTTCAGTAGGTTTAGGCATAGTCATCAGAACTTGTGATAATTTTGATAGGTCAGCTAGTTGTGCTGAGGAATCAAAAGACAGTTCGGAGATCTATTCATATGATGACTTAAAGGTTGTTGTGGAGACTTTAGATGATGGGACAAAGGCTTCAGAATAAGCTTCTGTATTATCTGATTGAGCAGATGAATCTTCTGCAGTAAATGTAGGTGTAAGAGTTGCTATGAACTTTGTCTAAGGTGTTTTGTCCTTCCCAGTATAGGTGGAAGGTTGAGACTTCGGTTGAGAAGTAGGAGGTGTATGGATATGTAATGGTTTACTCCACTTATTAACTGGTTCAGATTTAGTGAATGAAGGTGATGGCTCAGGAATTGGTTCAGGCTTTGGTTTTGACTTTGATTTCTTATGTTTAGCTTAAGTTGCATGAGGATGAATATACTGTCTAATCAAAGGATAGTTGAACTTCAAGATCTTTGAATGGTCAGCTTCTTCTGGATACTTCTGATATATAGGAGACATGTGTTAAGTCAAGAAGACTTCACTTCTACTAATTTTGATGACAATCAAATAATAATAATCTTAGAAATGTATGAATTGTTTTGATAAGTTTGTTAAATATACAGAAAAATGTAAGTAGCACTTAGTCAAACCCAGAAGATGCGTGGTCAATACCAGACGATACATCAACACGAGACGATATATCAACACGAGACGATATATCAACACCAACAACAGACAATACATCAGCAACAGACAAAACACATCAACAACAAACGAAACATACCAGACGAAGCTCGATAGCAGACAAAGCGTGATATCAGAAGAAGCGTGATAACAGAAGAAGTATTATACCAAACGATACAAAAGAAAGCTATTCTAGAACGTCAGTTAGTTAGTTAGTTGGAGTTAGTTACAGGACTCAACTAATAAGGTTTCTAGAAGATTCAAGAAGCAGTTTCTTAAGAAGACGGTTGAAGACTTAGGCTATAAATACTAGTTCTAGTCGCAAACTAAATAACGTTTTTACAAGAGAGAAAATCTGATTGTACAATACTTAGAGAAATTTTGTATTCAAAGTGCGAAAGAAGAGAGCGAATACATCTGTAACGTGAAGGTCGCAAATATCTTTTCTAGAGAGAGAAAGAAAGGCTAGAGCCTGGAGAGGCTAAGAAAGCAGATAAAGAATACTTTGTGAGAGATACCTGAAGAGGCTCTACAAGTGTAGAAAGAATACTTGTAAAGTTGAAGAGTATAGTGAAATCTCAGACAAACTTTGAGGACTAGACGTAGCCCAAGGTTTAGGGTGAACCAGTATAAAATCGCGACGTCTATTCTTTAACCCTTATCTTTTAATTTTCTTGTTGTTAGAAGAGTAGATAATAATTCTTGCGATTGCATTACTTATCGACTTTAGTCAAGCATTTTTATGATCAGCTGAATTTTGTAAAGAAATTCAAGAAATCCCGAAAGATTAATATCTTTGAAAAGTTTACTCAATTCAACCCCCTTCTTGTGTATTTTACATATTATACGTGATTTCTATATTAACAAGTGATTTACTTCAGTTGGTATTAGAGCGAGATTTCCAAGAAACACTGTTACAAAGTGAGGACAAAGATTTTTATTCAGCAACAAAAATATATCAAAGAACTGTTATTCAAATATAAAATGGAGAAGGTCAAACTTATGTCAACTCTTATGCATCCTTCAATCCTTTTATCTAAGGATGAAGCAAGTAAGAAGGTTGATCAAACCCTTTTCAGAGGAATTATTAGTTCTTTACTTTATCTAACTGTAAGCAGACCTGATATTCTGTTTAGTGTTTGTTTGTGTGTAAGATTTCAAGCAAACCCTAGAGAATCTCATTATATTGTTGTCAAAAGAATATTAAGATACTTGACAAGTTCTACTGATCTCTGTTTAATGTGTGAGAAAGGAAAATATTATGGGTTAATTGGCTACTGTGATGCTAATTATGCTGGAGATAGAATTAATAGAAAGAGTACAAATGGAGGTTGTCACTTTCTTGTTCATAATCCAATTTCTTGGCCAAGTAAGAGACAAAGCTCAATTGCTCTATCTACTGCAGAAGCTGAATACATATTAGCTGCAAGTTGTTGTTTACAGACATTATGGATTAAGTATCAGTTAGAAGATTATGCTATACAAGAAGATCAAATTCCAATCTTCTGTGACAACACAAGTGTTATCAATCTATCAAAGAACCTAATACAACACTCGAGGGCAAAACATATTGAAGCTAGATATCATTTTATACGAAACTATGTACAAAGAGGAATCATCAATCTACAATTTGTTGAGAGGAATCAATAATGGGCAAATATCTTCACTAAACCTTTATGTGAAGATAGATTCAAGGAAATCAGGCGAAACTTGAATATGATAATGCTGAATGACCATTCGTTTGACACGTCATGACCCAGATGATTCATACAAGAAGAAGATAAAAGTTGTAAGTTTTCAAGTAAATAGTAACGATAAGTTATGAACGGTAACTTTTCAAGAGTATGTATAAGAAGAAAATCTTCTCAAGATTCTAAAATACCTTCTACTTTAGAATTTTCTTGAAAAACTTTGAAACCAACTTGTTGAGTGCTCTCAACAAAGATGATTCAATACTCTGTTCTAAGCTTCAAGTTCTTTTTGTTTCATATTCTTACTTTTAGATACTAACCTCACTACGTTAAGCAAAATACATTTGTGTGTTTAGTTTTTATTTGTTACAGATCAAAAATGGAGCAATCTCTTATCTATAGGAGACACGTTGATTTCACCTTTTTGAAGAAAAATTAGATGGACATTGAAGAAAAATTAAATGGACATTGAACCAAAAATTAAAGCAATTGGCTGAAAAAATTTCTTCAACGTTCGTGAAAAGGTCTATTTGAAAGAGATATATGAGTTCTGGAAGAATGCAAAGTTGGTGGACAACACCTTAGTATTAATGGTAGATGTGTTGTCGATTATAGTCACACAAGATACTATCAAGAAGGCCATTGGGTGTCCTAGTATTGGAGTAAGTTGTTTAACAATACAAAATGGATTACTCAAGGTCATATAGATAAAACACACATCAATCGACAACTATATAGAAGTAGTGATCTAGGAGTTAAGAAGGCTTCAACCCTTGTTCCGAAGGCTAGGGTTCTACATTCATTGCTTCTCCACTGTGTTCTACCAAGAATAGGCTCGAAGGATGTTGTGACAATGAACGATGAACATTATTTGTTTCACCTACTTAATCGTCATCCCATTAATCTTTCGTACTTGATTTTGAAGTACATGATGAAGTCAAAGGGAGATTCTAGCCTTTTACCTTATGGTATGCTGTTGATAAGGATCTTTAGAGAATCTGGAATCTTACTTGACAGAGGTAACAGGGTAAAGATGGATGTGAAGAGCATTATTAATACCACTAGTATTAACAGAATAGGAATAAAGTTTGAAGCTGAAGCGGATACAGGTTCTACACCGAAAGAAAGGCCTGAGGGGGAGCTTGTAGTAAGACGGAGCAGGAGTGAACATGTTACATCTAAAATAAAAATAAAACCTTGATTGACAGGTAGAACATTCGCAGAAGAAAAGACTAAAAAATCATCTGATGTACCAATAAAACTTAAGACTATTCTACAGAAAGAGGAAAGTCGGGTTCAACAATCATCACAATAGTTGTCATTGAAGAGAAAGGCTGAGACACTTCAATCAGAAAAATCCAAATAGTCAAGAAGGTCACCAAGATTATTGACCTTACGACAACAAAAACAGAAGAAGCAAAAAACTTTGATTCTTGGTGGAGATTCTGAAAAGCAAGAGAAAAGACAGCAGCCTACCAAATCAATTATCTCTATTTTGCAAAGTCAATTAGCAAAATCATCTGGAGAGATAGAGATAAAAAGGAAGTTAGTATTTGAAAGGAAGAAGCCTTAACAACAACTTTCTTCTAAACCGGCAGAAGAATAAAAGAAGGTGAAGCTTAGTCTGAAAAAGGTTTCTTCATCTGATGTTCAACAGAAGGCTAAGACAGTTGAACATCAATTGGAACCTTACAATCCTTCTCAACCAATCAATAAAAGGATTTGAAAATGAAGATTATAAAAGAATCAGTACCTGTTCAAAGCAGAAACACAATTATTATCAGAGAACCTTCGAAGAAGATAGTCAAGGTACAAGTCAAACCTATACCAATTAACGATCAGACAATACATTTTCTCAGTTATGAAGAACGAAGACTATATGGTATTTTGTGAGATAAGAAGGCAGAACCATATCCAATGAAGATTTCAAAGGATCAGTATACTTTCTATCCGATTACAAGCAGAACATCGATAAAGATTGTGACAGATATACAACCAAGATGTTCAACCCCCGTAAGAAATGAAGAAAAAGGAAAAAAAAGATGTTTCTTAAAGGGCATGAAGATGATCTTACAGAAGAACAGATTCAAGTGGCTGTGAAGAACATAAATGATGCATGTATTGCAGCTCAACCTGGAGGTATCTATGTTTCACATAACATTTCAAGGGCATCAAGGAGTCAATTTGGAGTTTCTACCAAATATGAAAATTTCAAGGTAGTTGGCACAGAGAAGTATCACGGTTGAAGGTATTAATTTCAACTTAGAAATCTTTGTGTATTTAATCATGCATTTCAGACCCTTAGGTTTCATACCTTCAGTCAAAAATGTGTTACACCTTCTTGGGCA
>JANVCQ010000005.1:7110438-7124801 GCA_025531925.1 Erythroxylum plowmanianum
AGTTGGAGTTAGTTACAGGACTCAACTAATAACGATTTCTAGAAGATTCAAGAAGTAGTTTCTCAAGAAGACAGTTAAAGACTTAGGCTATAAATACTAGTTTTAGTCGCAAACTAAATAACGTTTTTACAAGAGAGAAAATATGATTGTACAATACTTAGAGAAATTCTATATTCAAAGTGCGAAAGAGAGAGCGAATACATTTGTAACGTGAAACTCAAAAGTATCTTTCCTAGAGAGAGAAAGAAAGGCTAGAGCCTAGAGAGACTAAGAAAGCAGATAAAGAATACTTTGTGAGAGAGACCTGAAGAAGCTCTGCAAGTGTAGAAAGAATACTTGTAAAGTTGAAGAGTATAGTGAAATCCCAGACAAACTCTGAGGACTAGACGTAACCCAAGGTTTAGGATGAACCGGTATAAAATCGTGGCGTCTATTCTCTAACCTTTATCTTTTAATTTTCTTGTTGTTAGAAAAGTAGATAATAATTCTTGCGATTGCATTACTTATCGACTTTAGTAAAGTGTTTTTGTGATCATCTGAATTTGGTAAAGAAATTCAAGAAATCCTGAAAGATTAATATTTTTGAAAAGTTTACACAATTCAACCCCCATTATTGTGTATTTTACATATTATATGTGATTTATATATTAACAAGTGATTTACTTCAACATGTGAACTAGCTATATATTTGGAAATACTGAAGAGGATGAGCCATATACAGTTTTATATTGTGCAGATTGCATATCAGCTTCCATTTTTTGTGCAATTCCTTTTATCTTATTGATTTCTCTAACTTTGGCATCGAAGTCAGGTCTAATATAATGTGTAGCAATGTAATATCGAAGATCAGCATCAAGTTGCTAAATCTGATCTTTGTAAGATTGATACATTTATTGGATCTGCTTAGAGAGACGTCAACTTTATGTTATGTAGCATGAGTCTATTAACTGATTCCATCTAGCTTAGAATCAATTTTTCGAGGAACTTTATTCTGTGCTACTGCATTTGATGTTTACCAGTTAAGAACTTCATCAGAAGGATTTGAGACAATTGTTCCTTGTGAAGAGATTCGTGTGACTCGAATATAAAGGTTAGAGATAACCCTAGTTGTTTCATCAATACTCCTATATAAAGAAGGAAAGTCTTCATCATATGGCTTAACCATCATGCAAGGTATAAAAGTAGAAGTCATAATAGGAACTACTGACTTAGCTTGACAGGTATAAGATTTCAACATCTCAAAAAGAGATCTGGGTCTGAATCTTTTTGTTTGTAGACCAATAGATTTGCTAAAATCATCTGGATCTGGTGTGGATGATGTTGTTAAGAAGGCATATAACGAGGTTTTGGCTTTTTCTTCTTCCTTCTCCTTCTGACATACTGTTAATCATCATCATCACTATCTGACTCAAGATTGAGACATACTTCACAATCGGGTTCGTATATAGATGGGTCGACATCCCATACAAAATGTCCACGATGATGACTAACATAAACTGAATCTCTATTAGATTTGAAATAATGGATCGACTGGATTATAAAGACAGATCCTGATGTAGAGGGTCCAGATGGATCCTTGTTGGGCTTTGCATAGATAGACTTCACCGTTCCATCCTTTAATGTCTTTAGAATCGGAGGAGTTGTTGTATGAAAAGAGTGTCGATGAGGTGTGCATGGATACCTTTTGGTAATTGGTGATCCATTTAGTAGGCATAAACTTTTCAGGCTCCTGTGCTAGTAGTTGCTTCAGGATTTAGATGATAGTAGTATGATGATTGGAACGATCAACAACCATGTAAAGGGCATCAGAAGTAGAATTTGGAAAGTCAAGATCCAAAGCATGGTTCCATACAAGATAGATCATCTGGTGATATAAAGTAGCCATGATGGTTGTAGGATCTTGATCTACTCTAGTGATCTAGATCTGAACTTGTAAATGCTCTGACAAAGTGGGATCATCCAACCTGATGTTGAAATCAGGTGCTATCATTAGAATGAAACTTCCATTATTGAGCATTTTTAGCAAGGTACCAATCAAAGCATTCTGGTACGTTATATAGGCAGTGTCTAAAAGAGATATCTTAGCTGTAGCAGGTATTCCCTTTCTTCTATGAAGTGTAAGAATAAGGCGTATAACTCCAACATGAAGATGTGTATGATTGTGCACCCTCCAGAGAGAGATCAGCTCCTTAGGAATTTCAAGCTTTATGTATTATTCTGCAGTTGTAGATCTGAGGCCATACTATTCCAATCTAGACCTCTGGATAATTTCTTTTACTATTAAGTGAGATATAGACAATATAGTACGAAAACTTCTTGTCCAAGAACAATCACAAGAATAAAAACTATACAGAATCAACAAAGGTAAAGAAGACTTACAAACACAATTTTCTATAGGAACATAGGTAATCTTTACTAGATTTTCTATACGACTAGATAACAAATGCTTTACACTAGAAGGTAAACTAGACATAGACAAAGTTAAAGAGAAATGAGCAGAGTCATTGAATAATGTTTCCATTACTTATGGGCTCTCTCCTTACTTGGTCTTATAAAGAGACAATGTTACCATCGGTCAAGACATGAAAGCTAACTCTAATACTACGCCGGGACCTCGAAAGGCATATAGGAAAAGTACGACAACCAACTAGCCAAAACAATACCTTTGAGAAGAACATCGACTTACCAAAGTCGGATTGTAGGCTACTGAGGTGTCTAGTAAACTATTGTGGATCAATATGGAAACCTTTGTGACTATTGGTAAGTTTTAGGTATGATGGCTGAGACAACAAAGCCCTTCTCTCCACGGGCATACAGCTCTCAACTTTCCTCTTAGGAACCTTACACCCTTCACAACTCTCTTTTCCCTTTGGAACAATAGTCGCAATAGTACCTACACTCTTTTACCTGTTAAACTCTAATCTTACAGTAGAATTATTTTTTAAAGCAGTCACAGACTGTCTTAGACTTTTTGATATACAAGATCCTCAGAAGAGGTGACTGTAGAACATACTTGTTTCTGTACCTAGACAGATAATAACATCACTCAAGACTTAAGCTTTCAAGGGAGGGAGAACTTAGAGAGAATAGAAAACACTTAAACCAAACTTTATTAAACTAATCTTCAAAGTAAGATGAACCTTTAAGAAGAACCTATTTACAACTGAGGACGAGCCTTGCTTTTATAGGAGAAGCAAGGGTAGAAAAGTAAATCTCTCAAGAGACACACTCCAAAGAGCCAGCTTTCGTGTCTTGACTAGTGGTAACATTGTCTCTTAATAGGAGAGAGTAGGGAGAGAAGCCATAAGTAATGGAAACACTACCCAATGACCCTATTCATTTGTCTTCAATTTTGTCTATATCTAGTCTACCTTCTAGTGTAAAGCGTTTGTTATCTAATGGTATAGAAAATCTAGTAGAAATTACCCATGTTCCTGTAAAAAAACATGTTTGTGAGTGTTCTTTACCTTTGCTAAGTCCGTATAGTATTTATTCTCGTGATCGTTCTTGGATAAGAAGTATTCGTACTATATTGTCTATAGCTTGCCCAAAAGTAAAAGAAATCATCCAAAGTTCCAGGTTGGAATAGTGTGGCCTCAGGTCTACAATCGCAGAACAATATGTAAAACTTGAAATTCCTAAGGAGCTGATCTCTCTTTGAAGGAAGCAAGGGAATACCTGTTATAGCCAGGATATCTCTTCTTGACACTGCCTATACAACATACCAGAATGCTTTAATTGGTACCTTGCTGACAACGCTCAATAATGAAAGTGTCATTTTGATGATAATACCTGATTTCAGTGTTAGGTTGGATGATCTCACTTTGTCTGAACGTCTACAAGTTCAAATCCAGATCACTGGAGCAGATCAAGATCTTACAACCATCATGGTTACTTTACATCACCAGATGGTCTATCTTATACAGAATCATACTTTGGATCTTAACTTTCCAAATTCTACTTTGGATGCCCTTTACATAGTTACTGATTATTCCAATAATTAGACTACTATCATCCAGATCCCAAAGCAACTATCAACACAGGAGCTTGAAAAGTTTATGTCTTGAGTGCATTACCAATTACTAAAAGGTGTTCCACGTGTCTCATTGACACTCTTTTCATAAAATAACTCCTTCGATTCTAAAAATATTAAAGGATGGAACAGTGAAGTCCATCTATGCAAAACCCAACGAGGATCCATTTGGACCCTGTAAATCAGGATCTGTCTTTATGATCTAGCCTATAAATTATTTCAAATCTAATAAAGATCTTGTTTATGTTAATCATCATCATGGACAATTTGTATGGGATGTCGACCCATCTATGTGCAAACCTGACTGTGAAGTTTGTCTCAATCCTGAGTCAGATAGTGATGATGACGATGAACGATATGCCAGAAGGAGAAGGAAGAAGAAAAGTCCAAAACCTCGTTGTTTGCCTTCTCAACAACATCATCCACACTAGATCCAGATGATTCCAGCAAATCTATTAGTCTACAAACAAAAAGATTCAGACCCAGATCTCTTCGCAAAATGCTAAGATCTTCTACCTGTCAATCTAATCAAGCAATTCCTGTTATAAATCCTAGTCCTATACCTTGCATTTTGTATTAATGAAATAACTAGGGTTATCTCTAGCTTTTATATTATAGTCACAAGAATCTCTTCACAAGGAACAATTGTCTCAAATCCTTATAATGAAGTTCTTAACTAGCAAATGTCAAATGCAGTAGCACATAATAAAGTTCTTCACAGAATTAATTCTAAGCTAGATGAAATCAGTCAATAGACTCATGCTACAAAATATAAAGTCGACGCCGTCTCTAAACAGATCCAATAAATGTATCAATCTTACAGAGCTCAGATTTAGTAATTTGATGCTGATCTTCGACATTACATTGCTACACATTATATTGGACCTGACTTCGATGCCAAAGTTAGAGAAATCAAGAAGATATAAGGAATTGTGCAATAAATGGAAGCTGATATACATTCTGCACAATCTAAAATGTATATGGCTTATCCTCTTCAATATTTACAAACATACAGCCATCATACATTTCTCCTATGTATCAGATGTATCCAGAAGAAGCTAACTATTCAGAGGTCTTCAAGTTCAACCATCCTTTGATTAGACAATATATTCATCCTCAGATAGCTCAAGCTAAACCTAAGAAATCGAAATCAAAGACAAAGCCTAAACCAGTTCATAAGCCATCACCTTCATTCACTAAATATGAACCAGTTAATTAGTGGAGTAAACCATTACAGATCCATACACTTCTTACTTCTCCACAGAAGTCTTAACCTTCCACCTCTACTGGAAAGGATAAAGCACCTCTACTCTTGCACCTACACTTGTTGCAGAAGATTCATCTGCTAATCAGATAATACAGAAGCTTATTCTAAAGCCTCTATCCCAACATCTAAAGTCTTTGCAACAATCTCTGAGTCATCATCTGAACAAATCTCTGAATTGTCTTCTGATTCCTCAGCACAGCTAGCTAATCTGTTATAATTATCACAAGTTATAATGACAATGCCTGGGCCTACTAAAGTTGAACTAGAAATAAGTGAAGCAAAATCCACATGTACTGAACCTTTCAGACCTGAACCAGCACCACAGGCAGCACCTACTCAACTAGCTGTTCAAACCAAGCTTATTTTAGGACCTTGGTTCATTTTTGGTGATTTACCCCTAAAGAAATGGAGAGATCGCTTGCATGAATTTGGTGTATGGATAGATCTACAAATGACTCAACCAAATAATCCTTTACCAAATATTTTGTCTGAGTTTACATCTCGTTTCACTGGTACTTTACAAGAATGATGGCAAAGTATTAATGATTATCAAGGACTTCAGTCTATCCAAGTCACTATAGCCGGAGTTCTTCTTGGAATAATTCATAAGGAATTCATTGATGACTTTCAGCTTATTGATGAGCAGGTCCGCTAGGAATATTTTGTAATGAAATGTTGTTCACTTAACAAGCGTGATATACAAAAGCATTATCAATGTATGATGGAAAGGTACTATCTTCTTAATGGTTAGAATGACGTTAATCTTCGATATACTTTTATTTCATCCCTTCATAACCAGAGTTACAAAGTACCATTGTTTCTTTAGAACGAGATATGGCTAATATATCTCTTAGAGAAATATACCAACTTGTTTTGGCCTCTCTTGATAAGTTATGTGATCATGCCTTATTCAAGAACGTCATTAAGGGTGGTCTGGTTCTCAAACAAGCTTGCAAGAAGCCTTATCTTCAAATCAAGTGTAAAGAACAAAAGACTCATTATTTCATAAGAAGAAGAAAACCCATCTTAAACAAGTCTATCATTGAAGAATGTTCCACAGACAAATGGAAGAATACAATCCTTTCAAACAAACATATGAGAGAAAGAATGGCAAGAGGAGAAGAATTGTTAGATTCTTCAAGAATTCCTCTCATCACTAGAAAGCTAATCGTTGTTTTCTCTATAGACAATTAGGACACTTTGCACGTACTTGTCCTTATAAGACTAAAAAAGATGCCAAGTTATTGAAGCAAATGCAATTAATTTTACCTATTCATTCTTCCAATAACTTTAAAGATCTGATTGAAGAACAATCTCATGAAGATGAGGACATAATTTGCTATTATGTTACGACCTCTGAAGATGAAGAATCCTCTGACTCCTCTGCTTCTCTAGAGGATGATTCACTATACATGCTACAGTAGACTTGTATGAAGTTAGATTGTACTCCAGTTCAATAACCATACATCCAGATCCAACTCTTTAGACAAGATAAATATGATAGACCCATAAAAGCTATTGGGTTTATAGATACTGGATCCAGTTGTAAGATCAAGAAGCCCAGCATTTTACCCTCTGAATTATAGACCTCACATGATGAGTATTTTACAACTGTAGATGGCAATTCATTCAAAATAGGGCTTATTACTAAGAGAAAAATTGGGATATGATTCTTTCCACAATGTACAGTTTGGACTAAAGTGTTTAGAAGTAATTTACCTAGCCCAGATATTCTTATTGGTATGGATGTATACAGTAAAGCCTCACCTTTACATTTCTTACCCACAGGCCTCAAGTATCGATCATTTTTCAGTCCTTATACTGACATAAAAAATGTGTTTGAACTTTCTCAAGTTCTTACAACATATGCATCGCTAAGAGATAAACTGTTGGAATATTGTCCTAAATCACATGCATAGTTTTCTCACCCATATCCTCTGTGGAAAAATGTTAACTTTTTTATAAGTCAACCTTTCAAAAAGAATGATGATCTAAAGCTTACACAAGATGAGTATGCTATCCTTCTAAAGCAAGGAATGATTGAGCCCACAAAATCAGACTAGGCTTGCTGGGCGTTTTATGTCAACAAACATTCAGAGAAAAAGCATGAAAAAAAGAGATTAGTAATTAACTACAAGCCTCTGAATGCATTCCTATAAGATGACAAGTTTCCTCTTCCAAAGATTAGTACTTAGGTACTATTTCAAAAAGATGATGTTATTCTTTTCAAGTTTGATTTTAAAGTAGGATTTTAGCAACTAGGTATTCACCCAACTGAGAGACACAAAACTGCATTCTGCATTCCCAATGCACAGTACCAATAGACTATTGTGCTAATTAGGCTTAAAGTCCCCCATCACTGTTTCAAAGAACAACGACTAAGATTTATGAGCCTATCCTCTATAGTGCAATCATTTACATCAATGACATTCTCTTGTTCTCAAGACCCATAAGGAAGATAAGGCCCTACTGCAACAATTCTTAGATCTTACTAAACAGCATGGCATTATGTTTTCAGCCTTGAAAAGCATCATTGACACTAAATAAATTGAATTTTTGGGTATGCATTTCAAAGATGGATTCTACCAGCCTGGTCCACATATTGCACAAGAGCTGTTACACTTTCCTGATGAACATCTCACTGTGAAACAAATACAACAATTCCTCGGGATTGTTAATTATCTCTGTGAGTTCATACCATACGTGGCAGCTTATACTTCATGTTTATCCAAGCTACTAAGATAGAATCCACCTTGGACTCTTGATAGACAGAATCCATGTTAGCTTACTGATATTTTCCCTTCCTTTTTCTCATTATAAATATCCTCTTCAACCAAGTATTATTACAACTCTTTCGTCTTTTAAAGTTTGTAATTATCAAGTTTTTATGGCTAATCAACCCCTCTTTGCCTTCATAAAGAAATCTTTTCCTCCTATTATTAGTACACCCACTAGTGTTTCTGAAGTTGCCTCACTTGCTCGTATGAGTTTGTTTGTTTATTTACATCAATTTCTTCATGAGCATATCTCTCTTGGAAGTCCCACAATGTTCCACCTCAAAGTACCTTACCTTAATGTGACTTTTCTCCATGATCCTCTTTCTGAAAACACATTATGGTATCCTTGGGCACTCTTTGCCCTTTATGCTTGTGCTGTCACTATATCTCCTCTTCAGCTCTATCAACATCCCTATGACATAAACAATGGAATCTTTTTGTTATGGATGTTTCTTAAGTGGTTCCAACCACTAGATCAGTGGAAGCAACAATGTTCTCTGATAATCTCACAACATCTATGGAAAACTTCTGTTAGATGACAATTTACTCATTGCCTCTTCATCCTCCATTGTCTATATCGGGAAACACATATTAGTGTCCTTTATACAGAACATCATGTCTAATTTTATCATACATTATTATACTGGCCACGACATCAAAACAATGTGCTTCAATCTTTTAGAGATTTTCTCAAAGAGATAAATCACTTCCCCAGTACACTAGTCATGTCCTTCTCTATTGGACCATATCCTGGTGAATTTATTCTTGGTGAACCAGAAGTATCAGAAGTTGATATACCAGGTTCCATTAGTCCTCAGTATGACACTAAAGAATCGATCTCAGATATTATAAGACCTTCTGAGGCTTTTAACTCAACCTTTCAGGATGCTCATGACCCAGATGATGATAATCACAGTCTTAATGAGATGAGTTAAATCAATTCCTGTACAAACTTCACACACGTGAGCTCAGTCCCAGTAATTGATAATAGACCTATCAAGTTGATACTGATAGCTCAAGTGATCCAGATTCTCCATCTAATATACAATCGTGGCATTAACCAATTCATGACAAATAATGCTTTCGCTGCCTTAGATTCCAATTCTCATAATGGGACCCATCTTTTTAGGCTTTTTCTTTTTCTTTTGAGTCTTTTGATGAAAAGAGAATCTTTGTAGCCCACAAACTACTATGCAAGATTCCATCTTATCATCATATTGTTTGCTTTTTAGAAAGTTATTTACTTTTTTAATGTAGCTTTGTTAAAGGTGTGATAATTGTATTTTAAAGTTACTTTCTCTTTTAAAGTTGCAATGAGTGTGTTTCTTGAGAGATTTACTTTTCTACCCTTAGTTTACCTATAAAACCAAGGCTCCTCCTCAGTTGTAAATAGGTTCTTAGTAAAGGTTCTTCTTACGTTGAAGATTAGTTTAATGAAGTTTGGTTTGAGTGTTTTCTATTCTTTCTAAGTTCTCCCATTCTTTAAAGCTTAAGTCTTAAGTGATGTTATTATCTGTCTAGGTACAAAGACAAGTATGCTCTGCACTAACCTTTTCTAAGGATCTTATGTATCAAAAAGTCTAAAATAGTCTGCAACTGCTTTAAAAAACAATTACGTTGTGAGATTAGAGTTTAACGGGAAAAAGGGTGTAGGTACTATTGCGACTATTATTTCTAAAGGGTAAAAAGAGTTGTGAAGGGTGTAAGGTTCTTAAGAGGAAAGTTGAGCGTTGTGTGGCTATGGAGAGAAGGGCTTTGTTGTCTCGACCATCATACTTAGAACTTACCAATAGTCACAAGGTTCCTATGTTGATCTATAATAGTCTACCAGACACCTCAGTAGCCTACAATCCGAATTTGGTTAGTCAATGGTCTTCTCAAATGTGTTGTTTTGGCTAGTTGGTTATCATATTTTCCTTGTGGGCCCTCTGGGGTCCCAGCGCATGGTGGATTAATTATTTATACAAGCAATTAAGCAATGCCAGTCTTGGTAAAAGTTGTTAAAGCTCAAGAATCAATCATGAAACTATAATTCCTATTCAAGAAGTGCATTCTTGTATGTGTTCATAAATGGTTCAGGTTTTGTTAGAAAACTCACGAGTTACTTAAGTAAAAAATAAATAAATGACATTATAAGGTAGGAATAGTTTATATATAAGAAATAATCCATAGTTTAATTCCTTATAATTTTAAATTAAAAATGTCTATTACTTCACTTAAATATATTTATAATTTTTTCTTTTAAACCATCCAAGGCTTCGAGTTCGAGTCTTGGGAATGAAGTCACTTTAAAACTCATGAGGAGAGTTTTGCAGTCCAAAAGGGTCCTACCTGACTCGAATTTGGATTAATTTGTTGCTGATGTGGTGTTGGATACCTAGTGGTTTAACAAAAAAACAATCAACATGTTCTTTTAGAAGTTTAAATTTTTAGTAAGACTTCATAAATAGATTTTTTGACCAAAACGCATCTATGTAAGTGGGATGAGGTAAGACGAATTCATTTCATGGCTAAGGACAATTAACCACATATTATTGTGAATGAATAAAAATTACTCAAAGGTAATTGAATCTTATAACTTGTAAATTTGTTTTTAGCATCTACATGTTTTAATTTTGGGTGAGATTTCATTAATATCTGTCTATATGTAATTTATCGAAAACAATCTCTTTATCAGTTAAGAATAAAATTACGTACTTTTTAATTTTCTTAGACTTTACGTTTTAATAAAATTTCTATTGAAATATTGTTGTTGCTGATTAAGTTATAAAAATTGTATTAACTCATAAGTTTGAACTCACACTTTGTTCATATTTGACCCTTTTAAAACTACCTAATGATACAGTGATTAGGTTAAATTAACAAAAACATCACAGTATAATATTTTGTTAATTAGAGTGTTATAACTAAATTAAAAGAGAGAGCTATTAGTAATTAATGTAAGTGCAAGTAACATTACTCTTTTTTTTTTCCTTCAGTACTTTATAACCTTCTTGAAAATGATGTGATGAATGAAGGTTTTAGCAACGATCATCTCATTTGAGCAAGCATCCATACTGCATGATGGATGTAAATCCAAATGCAAATTTCAAAACATAAGTTGTCTACAACTACCAGAGAATGCCAATCATGCTTCTATACCAAACGCAAAACCTAAAAAATAATGAAATTTCTTTCTGATATCGTAATTGACCCAAAAAAAAAAAGGAAATGCATTTCAAATGTGTCAAAAAGCAATGAATTAGATCTATAACACAATCACAACGGCTTGATGAAAAAGCAAACCACAGTGAGTAGAATCACACTGATGTTGCAGCTATTCTGCTAGAATTGAATAACTAATAGTAAAAAAAATCAATGATCAGTTGCATAACTATAGTAAAGATGAAGTTGAAGTTCATTCATCTCACAGTCTAAGAAAGAGGTTTAGAAAATAAAAGAACATCAGTGGTCGAAAATGAATGATCATCATTATCACATCACGCTGGAAATATGAAAGCACACAGAATAAGCGTCAACCCAGAAATGGAAATAAGGTGGGTAATAGTACAACATAAGATCTGCATGCTTTGACTGTACTTGGAGATTGTAAGCAAAAGGGTATATAACAACAAGAACTAGCAATGAAAAACAGAATGTTAGATTGCAGGGAAATAATCTCATTGAAACTCTTCTCTCTTCTCCTATTGTTCCTCTTCCTTGAAATGTCGACCTCTGAAACAAGTGAATCTTCATCTTCTTCACCCTCACCATCGCGACCTCGATTGCCTGGCACTGTAATTTTGATGGATCAGTTGCAGTTGGATTTCTTTAATAAACCGGATACCGTCAGGGTAAGCTTTCCAACAAAAAGTAAAATCTTTTGTATTTTGGTAACTCTAAACATAAAACCTCATAATTTTGTTCATAACAGGAGCTTTTTCTTGATCCATTTCATCGTGTTGGCAATGAAAATGTCTACAGACCTGTAAGAGAATTTGTGCATCTTATACATTCCCATTTCTCTTTTCCTTCACTCCCTTGCCTTTTCCCTTTAACTATGTTAGTGCAGGCTTACTTGAAGATGTTCTCGAATACCTATTATCAGGTTAGTAAAACGAACTCCGAACGTTGATCAACATCACTGTACACCTCATAAACTATGCAGATTAACATATATAGTTTGTTATTTCCAACTTGTGTAGCCATTGAAGAGGATACTGAACAGCGCCATGCAAAGGAATGGGCTTCTGCTGTTCACGTACATGAAGTTTGAAAGCCATGGTTGGTATGTTATGACAATGGTAAACAGCGTCATGAATGCTCAACTTGATGAAACAACTTTCGAGGAAATTTTAGGTGTGTGATTCCTCCCTCTCCTCAATAATATTAATACATATATTTAAGTGTGTTATACTGCATAGTTTATGAGTTGTAGAAAAAGTGCAGATGTGCTTTTTCGTAAAGGGACGTTTCATCACCCTCACACTAATGAAGTGATCAGTAACAAAGTTGATAACATTAAAGGATCCTTGGAGCTATTGCATGCTCAATTTGATTTTCGCTTAGTTGGTAAGCCCGTTTTTGTTCTTGTTCATGTTATCAGACATTGAGTATTACTTCCTTCTTTACTATATCTATATATAACTTGTGTTTTGGGAGAAAGTACAGGATGTGTTTGTGGAGCTCTCTTTGAACGCTATGACACTGTTCGTGATTATGTTCTTGGCAATCGTCACTTTGCTTTTGTGGTATAAGTATTTTGCCACTCCACTAATTATCAACAATACTTCTACATTTATTCTTCTCTCAATAAAATCACTTAATACTTACTTTCCCTGACTACTTAGGTAGGTGAATATGACGATGAAGACTTGGCAGAAATTGTGACTGCTTACGTTAAAGGTATTGTATGAATGCTTCAATTCGTCATTTGTACATTGAGACATCTGTCTAATATACACTTTGCTTTGCAGTTTCAAACTACAACATACGGCCTTCATTGATGCTGGACGTCTTATTGTCTGAATTGGCATTCAACTATACGGAGGACTAGAACCAAAATCATTTCAGTTGTTTTCATGCTTAACCTTATAGTTTGATTTACGGTGATTTAGAGCTAAGGATGTTTTAATTTCAGATGTTAATTAATGTTACGGCTGCTCAGAACTTCCATTTGCTTTAGTTTGCATCTCCGCTTCTTACATCACTTGGTCGTTGACATTTAGTTTAAATTTATTATAGTTATTGGAAAATTGAAAAAAAGAAGTGAAAAATGTCAGAAGAGGCAAATGAAATAAAATCAACATAAAAAGGAGCTGGATAATTTTTTGAAGAAATTAAAAATAGAAAGAGTGAGCCCCAACAAAAGGAGGATAAGAGATGATGAAAGTGACAGTACACGTGCATGAACTTTCTCATCAAATTTACAATTATGGTAAGAACCTATCAGAAAAGAAAAGGAGAAGATGATTAAGATTTATTTTTATTATTTTCCTTGTGGCATTATATTTAAAATTGTTTATCTCTACCATTAGGTGTTTCATCTTTTAAAAATAGTTTTGTCTTTTATGTCAACTTTGTTTTTATCTGATGTAATTTTATCTGAAGTCGTTTGTCTTTTGTAATAAAACTAAAGGTCCTCTTCCATATTGCTTAAGAAAAAGCTTCCATTAAAAAATGTGTGTTTTCCTTACGGCTTCTTTGTAGAACTCTTGTCTCAAGTTTGAATCAATGATCAGAATACCGTTCCGTACCGGACGGTACCGACCGAAATGTTCTGTTCCGGCTGGAATCCGATACCGAAACGGGAAAAATCTTACTGGTCAAAAAAACGGCCGGTATCGACCGAAACCAAAAATTTCGATACTTTTCAGACAATTCCGCAAAAAATAAGTTAGTCAGGGACCATTTTGCAAAATTAAAAAATTTAACCCTAAAAAATCCCCCCCGACTGTCTCTCTCTCTCACTCACCTCTACCGACTCTCCCTCTCTGCCGACTCTCCCTCCCAGATTTCGTCTCTCTTCATCGCCGTCTGTTGCAGCCTGTCGCTGTTGCCGCCTGCATCGTCGTCTGCCCTGTCGCGTTGCCAATCGTCACCGGTCCTCCTCGGCTCCTCCCCCTCCTCTTCTCTTCTCCGTTGTCGCCACCGGTCCTCCTCGGCTCCTCCTCCTCCTCTTCTCCTCTCCGTTGTCGCCACCGGTCTTCCATCAATGGTGAAAACCTGCGAATCAGCGATATGTATATCAGAACACTGCCAACGGATTGTCAAGTGGACCTGAGCAAGCTACAACTTAGGGCTCACT
>JANVCQ010000005.1:7124901-7135205 GCA_025531925.1 Erythroxylum plowmanianum
GGTACTTACAAGATGAAGCAAGTTAAAACAAAAGTGACTTTAAGTCACTTGCATGTTGTCTGAGGCAAAGAAAGGCATTACGCAGTCGTCCTTCATCCAAGTTCAAAGCATTATACATGGAACATTGTCATTTCAATTAAAGCAGCCAACACACATTTAAATGACATCCAAAAAGTTTAGGGACTATTTTATAAATTTAAAAAATATCCCGAAACGATATCCGATACTGATCGGTACTGGTACAGTTCCATTCCAGAGTCCAATCCGGTACCGAGCCCGATACGATATTCATAACATTGGTTTGAATCATCAATAAATTTACTTTTTTCATAAAAAGGTAAAAATATGCTCTACACCAGGGTCGGTCCTAGGTAAGGGCTAGGTAAGGGCAACTCAGGTACTTGCCCAAGGCTCGCTTTCATAAATAATAAATAAGACTTATTTTTACTCTTATAAAAATAAAATAAAATAAAATATGACATATTTTTGACTTTATAAAGAATGATAAAAGTTCATAATTTACTTTTTTAATTCTTTATAAAAACTCAAAAATAGACAAAAATAAGATTTTTTTTACTTTATCTTTATATGCATTAGAAAGGACTGGACCTATGTCTACTTGAGTTTTAGTTTTAAGTTATACGAGAAAGATTGACCAACTTAGATTACTAAAAAGTACGCCTTGAGAGTTGACACCTATTGAGAGATAAAGGGATGTATCTCGGCTAGTATGCCTAGAGTCTTAACTACAATTATCTTTATTTATCTTTGAGTTAGATCTATTTTACCATATTGTATATGGTTTTCGGGACATAATTTTTTGTCTCATTTTTTATACACCAACCTTATCGCATTTCATCTCAACCAAATATTTTTACAGAATAGGATTGATACATGAAAAATAGAACAAAAAATCTGAGGTGATGATTTCCTATCATTTTCATAACTCGATCTCACAAAAATAAATAGTTGAAATAAAACAGGATAAAATTGATACATGAAAAATAGAACAGGGGATGGTTTCCTGTCCTTCCATAACCCTCCTCAAGGGGCCGGGTTCCATATCGTAGACTTTCTTAGAAGCAATTGAATTCTGAGATATGGTTGAGTTACTATTGACTACCTTGGTTCTAACTTTAAAAATGATTGTTTCATTATATACATTAGTTTTTTTTTACCTTCTCTTGAAGGAGAAGAGGCTTCATCATCAATAGATTCACAAACAAACAGGTAGTGCAAACAATATCTTCTCATCTTCACTAGACCGTTCTTTAAAAAGTAAGTCGATGTCTTCATCTTCTCTTGTGGGAATTATAGATTCAATGGATTGTAAGATCTTAATATTTTTTATAGTCTTGGTTGTCCACAAATAACATTTGTCTGATTTTTCAAACAAAGCACGTTGAAAAACTTTATTTTTTTATTTATCAAAATATATTTCATATGATAAGCACCGTAACTTTGTTTGATGTTATTTAGAAAATATTATCTATCAGATGAGCCACGAGCACTAATCATAGAATTTGAAATTGGTAAAAAATAAAAAATGCTCTGAGTTTACATTTATAAATATTTATAATTGTCATCCATATTCACATAAATAGTTGAGAAATAAAACAAATATATAAATTTATCTTGTTTATATTTTCAATGATAATAAACTTTTAAATAAATACTTTATTATTTATAATTATATTTTTATATTTATTTAATTGATTTAGTATTTATTATATATTATTTAAGAAATTAGATTTTTTTAATAGCAAGTTTATGACTATTTTTATTTAGATTTAATGTTACCTTATATGTTAAGACATATATTTATGTATATTAAGACGTCACCGTTGTATTTTATATAATTATTAATTTTTTATAAAATATAAACTTATGATTAGGTTCAAATTTAAATATGATAGATTCTATTTAAATTTTAAAACTAAACCTATTTATTGATCGATAAAAATTCTAAATTTTTAAATGAATTTTAGTTAAACCAGCCCCAGCCCCAGCCCCAGCTTTAAGCTACATCATCAAAGCGTTTGGTCTCACCGATCCAAGTCGGTCATGTTATCTGGATTCTGGAGCGGGGGTCCGGTCCACGACGTACTCAGAGATGGTGACGTTTTGAATGTGGATAGGGCATTCCCATGTCATCGTCTCACCAACCTCCTACCTCCCACCCAACCGGGCAGACTCCACGTGATAAGTCTCTTCATATTAAAAGGAAGGAACACCAAATAGATCGGCTAATTATTCGAATGGCATCAATGCATTGGCCCTAATTTCCCTTCAATGCTTTCTTTTCTGATGTATGTGATATTTGAATTTTCAATTTTAATATATTTAAATAGAATTTTTTTATATATTAATACTTAAGACAACTAATATTAAAGGGTTTTGTTATTCTAGATTTTGTAACACTTTTGATAGAAGGCCTATCTATTATCATATTATCATATATCATTCAACTAAGATAAAGTTCATATGCAACTTTTTTGTGGTTAAGTTAGCTTAATTGTCATACTAATACTAATAATGTTAATTAGATCGTGTGACTCAATCAAAAATCAAGTCACACGACTCAAGTTTGACTAAGTTTCAAATTGATTTGTGTAGCAAATTAAAAAAGTTGGACTAATTCAAATTGGCGACACGTTCGTTACCATCCTAAAAATGATCTTGCATCCTAAGAAAATTATACTACTTAGACTTAAATTAATTAGAAACACTATCTACTAATTAAAAGTAAAGTTGCGTATTACTAAACCTCTTTAGATCCTATATTTTAACTAAATTTTTACTAAATTGTTATTATTGTAGACTTCAACTAACATTTTGTTTGTCGCCAAAGTCATGGATTTGGTGATGTTAAATAATATCATCACTAAAGCAGTTTATGCCTAATTTTTGGACAATTTTCATATGTAGTCACCAAAGGTCGAACGTTTTATTTTAATTGAATTATTTAGCAAATGAAAATGTGCAATGCTGTTAAAACTCACATACTCTATTGCATTGTATAAATAAAATTATTTAATACAGTGTTTCAACTTCAACTAATATAATCAACACAACTGAAGTATTATTGGAGGCCTCCACGACTAACAGAAAAGTTTAGTTTATTAATTGAACTAGTTCTAGATGTCAACGTTAAGGAAAGAGACTTGTACCTGTACGAGATGCTTTTAGTCAATTAATAATTCAGAATCTTAATCGAAATTAAGGCTGGTAAGGATTCTTCATATTTGATTAATGAGTAATAATTGCGTCTTTCATAGTTGCATCCAAATAATGTATGATGAACAACTCCTAGTTAACGTAATAGTTTACCAAAAATATTCTATTGACTTGCTCGATAGAATCATGTGGAGTATTAAAACTAGTACATTTAAACCATAAATTAAAAACGAATTTTGAAAAAAAAAACAAAATCTATATTGCAGATTAGTAAGAGTTTATTTTGCATGACACATATATATAGTTATCGATTCTGAAGTTTGGTTTGGAATTCAGGAGCTAAAGAAATCTTAGGAAGTAGTTTATGGTAAGTGATAATCACAATGAGGGGCTTCATGTGAGTGTACAAGGTATATAAATTGAAGATTATGTTGAATTGAATCGCCTGACTTACACACAAAACAATCTGTATGAAGCTGAAATAAGAATTAAGTTAAATTTGATTAAGGATGTGCATTTATAACTCTATCCATATAATTCAATAGAAAACCAATTTGACGGCTAATTAATTAAGTACATGTAATTATTACGGACAAGCGGACCTATCATGCTCTGGGGAACAATATCATTTTAGTTAGGTTCCAATAGGATGCAAGCCAAATAATTCTGCCAGCTTGAAAGTTGAAATGTTCCAAAGCACAAAACAATAAACAAAAACAATCTATCATATAGAAACAAATAACTGATTTTATACGTATAAATATGTTAGGATATATGTTATATATCCAAATAACTAATTTTGGCATTATTTATTAATTGACTATATAAGATATTAATTAGATAATGACTTGGGTCAAAAGCTATATGGATAATCTTGTAGTTGTGGTAGAATCTTATCTTGGATTTAAGTCTATTATCATGTTGGTAATTGAATTGTGTTTTGGGTGGATGTGTAGATTTTATGGACAGAAGAAAACAAAGTGACTTGGATGTTGTTTGATTGTATGGCTGAAATAGAATTCTCCTTGTTTGAGTGCATGTGCACGTCTCTATCTAGAGTTGAAGCAAATCTCATATAGGTGTGGAATTACGACGGTGGATGGTGTGTTAATTGTTATCTGAAAAATACAACTGCATGTGCAGATTTTTTTACGACAGTGGAGTTCAAAAATCGTGTGGGTGTTCTTGCTTATAGATGAGGAGTGTAGTGGACGTAGGTGTTCTTGAAAAAGAAAACAGTGCAGTGGACGTGGATTTCATGAAAGAAAAAGAGTGCAGTGGGTGTGCGTAAATGGAAGTATGCAGCGGGCATTCTTGAAAGAAAAAGAGTGTAGTGGGTGTGCATGAATTGAAGTGTGCAGTGGGTGAGTGAGGATTAAAATAGTGCAATGGGTGAGTGAACATGTGTTGATGTCACATATGTTTTTCCTATTTAGAGTGAATTGAAGTGAATCTCTAGGTTTCATGAAGTGTGGCTGTGGGTATGAATTTATAAAACAGTGAATATCGTCTACAGTGAAGTGGGCACTGGTTATTCAATTGAAGAAACACTGCGACATATTTTTGTGAAGAAAGAGTTGGCTATGGTGCAGAGTTTCAGTTGGATTATTTTGAGAAGATAAAAAATAATAGGGAAGTCTTACTTTTGTCTCAAGTATATTGTTGTTCAATTCTTAGTCGATTAAATACTTGGGTTATTTTTTATTAATTGTTGTTTAATTAAAAGCAGTTTATCCTCTGTTAAGATTAGTACGAGGCGGTCGTACTATTGGGTGTGAAATTCTTTCACGAAAAGTGAGGTTGAGAGATAGTACCAAGAGTTGAGTGATATCGGTTAAGTAAAGCCTAGGGTAAATCGATTATACTTCGGTGAAAGTTATTAAGCTAGGTGAGGGTCTCGCAGACATAGGCAAGGTGTGTTGAACTGCGTTACTAAATTTTTAGTGTTGATTTATTTTCAGTTCTCTTAATTTTTCTGATTTTTTGCTTGCTATAAACAAATAGGAAAATTTGCAAAACTACTACTCCCTTCATTTTTTCAATATAAAATCAATTATCCGCATTTTTCTCCTTATTCTTTATAAATAAATTGTTTCCGTGACTTAAGTTTATAATTTTTTTGGTCATAAAAGAACAACTTATCATTATGAAACATAATGGTAAAAAGAAATAAAAATAAGAGATTTATAAGAGTATTATATTTACATTCACAACATAAGATATATATTTTACATTAATTTTTATGTGTAGGACAACAGGTTACATAACATACTAGATATTTCTAATATCAGTGTATACATACTTATATTGTAACCTCGTAGGATATATCATATGTCCAATATGAAAACAAATAAGCGTCACACTATGAAGTGATTAATGATTTTCGATAGATTTTCATCAACATGGTCTTTTGGTTTTTCTTTATTTTTTGGCTTACTATTAAAAGCAGAACCATGCTTGCAGGGCTGTTCCTATGGTTTTAGAGGCCCTGGGCGAAATAAAAGAAATAACCCTAATAAATCGACAATATACAAACATGTAAACTTAAAGTTTTTACATGTTTGTATGAAACATAAATGACTCAATTTATGAAAAACAATTTCTTCATGTATTTCTAGATGCAAAATCATTAATAATATTATCAAGATCAATATTATGTAACATATCATTCTTAATGCATAACAAAGCTAAACCATTTAGCCTTTCTTGTGACATTGATAACCTCAAGTAGGTTTTCAATAATTTTAACTTTGAAAAACTTCTCTCAGTTGATGCTATAGTCACAAGTATAATCAATAGAATTCGATAAGAATTGAAACACTTAGATAACAATCTGCAGCTTTAATAAATTCTAAAATTTTAACTGATGACATTAACTTATTTGGCAAAGTTATCTGCAGCACTTTTAATTCAAAATCCACATCTGACACATTATCATGAGAAAAAGTCGTTGTAAAATTAGTGTAACATTATCTTAATTCATTATCATGCAATGACCTCAACTTCTTTGAATCAAATAAGAATTAAAAAATGTTATCAAATGTTAATTGTTCAAATATATTCTTGAACGAAGCAATTGCTATATCTACAGCAACTAATAGAATCATAAGATGTTTAATAGAATCATAATTCATACGTATTTTTATAATAAAAGAAACTATTTATGTAATCTTTGAATTGAGTAACTTAAATTACTTAATTTAGTCATATTATCACTAAACTTATGTGAACTCTACAAGAACATAAATCCAACAATTATTACATTACTTGTGTCAAAGTATAATGAAAATTACAATTACAAAAATTAATTTTTTATAGATATTAAATTATTTTTATAAATAATAAATAATCTAAAAATAAAAAAGGAAAAACAAAAATAAATACAATATCATTTAATATTAATGTTATGATTTAAAATGCTAATATAATGCCCACGTTAATGATAAATTACAAATTAATTATAACGTATTCAAATATTTAACAAGCTTAAAATAAATTAAAAATAAGAAACTTTACTTTAACTTTAAATTACACTCGGAACTTAAAAGACAAAATCGTAAAAAAATTTTGCTGTCAATTTTTAAGTTGGAGTATCTTAGATGCATATATTGATGAAAAAAAATCAGAGGGTAAAAATACATCTAAATTCTTCAAAACTATTTATAACTATCATAAGTTAACATTAATTTTAAAATTTAATGTTAACTTATGATAACGTTATAAGTTAGTTAACGTTATAATTTAAAATGACTTGTAAATTTGTAATCATGCAAGAGAGGACATGGCTTCCAAGAGGGGATCCTTTTCGTATTAATTGAAGTAAAATATTAACTGAAGAATATATTTGTTCAAGAAAATAACAGAGAAGAAGCAATACAAATCGTCATACAAATCCAATCCAAGAGGGGGCCCCTTTTATTGATGGGTCCTGGGCAGGTGCCTTGCCTGCCCCTCCCCAAGGCCAGCACTACATGCTTATACTTAGCTTATACAAGGAAGTTAGAAGTTTTTAGAGAAACATAAAACTTCGTGAAATCATATCTATCCACATCCAAAACAAAAAATCAATGGAAGAAAGTGAGAATAATAAGAAAATTTTATTTTATTTATCTTTAAAATGTCTTATAATTTAAAATTAATAGAAAGTTTTATAACATTAAAACTTTATTAACATTTTGTGGTTATTTTAGTATAAATTGTACAACTAATTTAACTTAATTTTAATAATAAATTCTATCAAAATAATTTGGAAAAATAAAAGTATTCTAAAAATGTTTTAGTATTTAATTTTAAACTTAAAAATTCAGGAATCAACGCTAAAAGAAACAACACAGAGTCGAGACTCTAAATTGTCTGAAAAGCACATCAGCCCTCCGCTATGACCTTTCCACCTCTTAACCTCAACCACTGCTTCCATCGATCCCTCTCACCCTTTTTCCCTAGCAATTGCCATTCCTTCCCCCAGACAGAATCACAAATCAGTCAAACTCAAACTCCAGAAAGAAACCTTACCTCAGATCTCAACTTACAAACAACTAGACGTCTACCATCGCCTCCATCTCACCCACATTCTGTCCCTCCCTCTCACGCCATTGCCATCCCTTCCCCTAAACAGCATAGCAACAACAGTTGTTGTCATCTCGCCAAACTCCAGGAAAATTTAGCTCAACTCTAGCCCTCAGATCTCTTGCTCAAAACTACAAAAAACTAGAATATTTAGTTACCAAACATAAATGGACACACAATTTCCAACTCTTCTTTCAACCAATAAACAAACCATATCCTCTAATCCTAACCCTAACCCTAACTCCAACCCTCCCTCCTCTTCTAAACCTTCTGCACCACTCCCTTCTTTCCCATCATTTTCAACATTTATGATTTATCTCAATCCCTACTATGGCTGCTTCT
This sequence comes from Erythroxylum plowmanianum, assembly GCA_025531925.1. Lineage (NCBI taxonomy): Eukaryota > Viridiplantae > Streptophyta > Magnoliopsida > Malpighiales > Erythroxylaceae > Erythroxylum > Erythroxylum plowmanianum. The sequence continues at coordinate 7,132,987 of JANVCQ010000005.1, forward strand.
CCTAAGGGATTTATTTCTACTGAGGCAGGATCTGTTCAAGGACCTAGGAAAACTTGGAAACAAGTGATTGGAGACAGCTCTGACTCCTCTTTGGTATTCAGCCCTCCAATAGAGGTTGATGGTAAGCTAATGGTGGCTCCTAGCCTAGATGTTTTACAGCAAGGAGCTAAGACATAGGAAACTATACTTGTGGAATTTTTCATGGAAAAAAAGTTTGCATTTTCGATTATACAGGTGTGGGCTTTGAGAAATTGGAAAGGAAGAGGTCTAATCGAGGTTATGCTTATTGAAGAAGACAATATAATCTTTACCTTTTCTTCCAAATCGGAGGCTCAAAAGATAATAGAAGATGGCCCCTGACATATCTCTTAGCTTCCACTTTTTCTCCAAAATTGACAACCAAGGATGGAGCTTGAAAAAATTAGAACAAAGAACATTCCCCTATGGGTGAGCATTCACAATATTCCATTGGAATATTGGACTACAAAGGGGTTGAGTATGCTCGTGAACTACTTGGGAAAACCTATCTACATGGATGAGAATAATGCTCTAAGGAAAAGAGTTGGATTTGCTAGATTATGTGTGAGCATAGATATGTCTAAGGAAATAAAGGATAGTATCCCTATTCTAAGGTTGGCGGATGTAAACTCTCTTAAAGAAGACAAAGTCTTGGTGACGTACTAATGGAAACTGTCTCTTAAAGCTTAAGGCAAAGAATGGAAACCGACGGGTAGGGTATTTTTAAAAGGTGACTATTGGGAAGTGATGGGTGTAGCAAAAAATGATCCAGAAGAAATCAAGAAAACCAAGAAATGGTTTAGATAGTAAAAGTCTCCCCTAAAAAAAAGGGAGGACATTCCAAAGGGCAATAAAACTAAATCAGATCAGATGATAAAAGTTTTTTGTAATCAACCAGAAGAATACTATAAGGGAGGAAAAGTTCAGGAATCTAGTGGTACAATTCAAAATGAAAGAATCTTTGGATGTGCATCATAATGAACAAAGTCTATCCAAGGCTAATTTCCATAATGGTAATAATCAAGAGGAGCAGTTCGAGCAAGTCACCTCTAGGAAAAGTTGTAGGAGCAATAGGAAAAGCTCCAAAGGGAAAGCTATTTGATTATGACTTTGATTGTATAGAATGTGTGTGGAATAAATAATCCTTTAAAGCTGAATGCTTTAATGAATTTTGTGCTAAAGGAAAAGCCTTGGGTTTTTTTGTATGTTAGAGACTAAAATTAGAGAAGCTAATCTGAATCAACTAGTTTGTCTAGGTAGCAAATGACAATTCATTACAAATCATCAAAGTCATGCATATAGAAGGATTACAATAGCTTATGATGGTTATCATCTGAAACTAGAAGTTCTGGAATCTAATTAGTAGCATATTCACTCTAAGATTTATTTCAAAATGAAAAATTCTTGGATATTAGCTACTTTTGTCTATGGATTCAACACTGTATTCTAAAGAATTGAACTATGGAGTTTCCTAAGAAAGATCAAGTCTTCAGTAAATTCCCTTTAGGTTGTATGCAGGGATTTTAATACTACTTTGTTCAGATCAGAGGCCGAAGGTAATTGTAACCTTTTTAACTACTCCCCTGATATGTTTGAATGTATGCAGAAGGTCGGACTTATAGATCTAAAATCTGAAGGTCCTAAGTTTACTTGGACAAATAAACAATGCTTTAATTGGCACACCAGGAAAAAATTGGATAGAGTTTTGGTTAATGTGGAATGGCTAAATTCTTTTTCAAGAAGTTCTGCAAAATTCCTAGACCCTGAAATCTCAGATCATACTCCTATAAAGATTGAGAATTTGTTCACCATCTCCAGAGTCCATCATCCTTTCAGATTCAACAATTTTATCGTCAATATGGAGGGTTTTCAAGAGGCAATAGACAAGGGATTGGAGTACGGATGTTATGGAACTAAACAGTACATTTGTATCCAAAAGCTAAAGGCTATTAAATAGGAGTCGAAGTTTCTTAATGGTAAGAGAGGTCAGAATCTTACTAAGGAGATTGATAAATCTAAGGATAAACTTTCCTCTATTCAAAAAGCATTGGCAGAGAATCCTTTGGATGGGGCTTTAGCTATAACAAAGAAGGATGTGCTTAAAAATTACTTAGAAGTAGTGGATAACCAATGTTCTTTATTAAAAGAGGGAGATAGATGCACAAAGTTCTTCTTCAATTCTTTGTTAGCTCGAAAGAACA
>JANVCQ010000005.1:7135305-7146580 GCA_025531925.1 Erythroxylum plowmanianum
GTTTGAATGTATGCAGAAGGTCGGACTTATAGATCTAAAATCTGAAGGTCCTAAGTTTACTTGGACAAATAAACAACGCTTTAGTTGGCACAATAGGAAAAAAATTGGATAGAGTATTGGTTAATGTGGAATGGCTAAATTCTTTTTCAAGAAGTTCTACAAAATTCCTAGACCTTGAAATCTCAGATCATACTCTTATAAAGATTGAGAATTTGTTCACCATCTCCAGAGTCCATCATCCTTTCAGATTCAACAATTTTATGGTCAACATGGAGGGTTTTCAAGAGGCAATAAACAAGGGATTGGAGTACGGATGTTATGGAACTAAACAGTACATTTGTATCCAAAAGCTAAAGGCTATTAAACAGGAGTTGAAGTTTCTTAATGGTAAGAGAGGTCAGAATCTTACTAAGGAGACTGATATCTCTAAGGATAAACTTTCCTCTATTCAAAAAGCATTGGCAGAGAATCCTTTGGATGGGGCTTTAGCCATAACAGAGAAGGATGTGCTTAAAAATTACTTAGAAACAGTGGGTAACCAATGTTCTTTATTAAAAGAGGGAGATAGATGCACAAAGTTCTTCTTCAATTCTTTGTTAGCTCGAAAGAACACTAGCAGCATTTGCTATATTAAAACAGAAGTTGAAGTGGATATTATTGGACAAGATGACTTAGCTAAGGAAGCTTTGGATTACTATAGCAAACTGTTTGGTTCAAAAGCTCTCCCATCTGTGATAGATTATGATCTTAGACAGTTTGTATCTACTAGAATTCCTGATCATGAAGTTTATAGTTTAATAATATGTGTTACAGATTAGGAAATTCATCAGGTGGTCTTCAGCATGAATGGCTCTAAATCCCCAGGTTTGGATGGATTGAATGGTTTTTCTATCAGGAAACTTGGAATAGTTGGGGGGGGGAGGGGAATAGTCAAGGAGGCAGTATAAGAGTTCTTCCTAGAAGGGGTTTTACTAAAAGAAATAAACAAGATTTTTCCATACCTGATTCCTAAAAACTCCAATCCAAAAACTTGGAGTGACTACAGGACTATTTAGTGTACTAATGTCCTCTACAAAATAATTGCAAAGATTTTGGCAAATATATTGAAGGAGGTTCTAAAATTTCTCATTAGTAAGAATCAAGGAGCTTTTATGACAGGTAGAGATATAGGAGACAATATTCTTATCATTCAGGAGCTTTTATAAGGGTATAGTTGCAGGAGAAGCCCTCAAAATTGCATTATAAAATTGGATCTGCATAAAGCTTTTGATAGTGTGAATTGGGGGCTTTTTGCTAAAAACCTTGGAGATAATGAACTTTCCCTTAATATTTTTCAAGTGGATTCAGTAATGCATTTATACTATTTTCTATGGGATATGGATTAATGGGAGTCCCATAGAAGTGTTTAAAGGAAAGAAAGGACTTAGGCAAGTGGATCCCCTCTCCCCCTACCTATTCCTAATTTGAATGGAAGTCCTCACCCAGCTACTGAAGCACAATACTTCAACTGATCCTAAATTCAGATTTGATTCCAAATGTAAGAAAGGTTTTGTAACTAGTTTATATTATGCAGATGACCTTATTCTCCTAAGCAAAGCAAATATTCACTCAATCTCTCTTTTGATAGAAACTCTAAAGTTATTTAAGGAAATGTCGAGCTTAAGTGTCAATCAGCACAAAAGCTTTATCATACTCTCCAAAACTGCTTCTTATATCTCAAATACTTTAGCTCAACCTACGGGTATAGAAACTAAAGCTCCCCCTATACACTACCTAGGGATTCCTATCTCATGAAAGAGGCTAAGATTCTATGAATGTATTCCTTTGATAGAAAAAATCTAGAAAAATTGGGGCCATGAACTAATAGAGCACTATCCTATGGTGAAAAACTTCAGATACTAAAGTTGGTTATTATGTCTATGAATTTCTACTAGTGTTCATACATTGTTCTTTTAAAAGGGCTGATTAAAGAGTAGAAAAACTGATAAAATGGTTTCTACGGGGGAAAATTAATAAAGAGAAAGGAATAGCCAAGGTAAATTGGAAGACAATCTGTTAAGCGAAAGATGAAGGGGGATTAGGTTTGGGGTCCATCTTTCCTAAAAACCAACTTCTTATGTCTTAGAGGATTTGGAGAATCCTGAGGGATAAACAATCAATGTAGATTAAATGGATTCATTTATATTTACTAAAAGGAAGGAGTTTTTGGGCTTTAGAACCTAAAGTCATCTACACCTGGTTCTTTAACCAACTTCTTAAAATGAGGGAGGAGATGTATCAGCACATTACATGCCAGATAGGAGCAGGAGATAGACTTTCCTTTTGGTATGACAACTGGATAGGGAATGGTCCTTTAATACAAAACCAAATGGCAAACTCACTATTAAATCGGTTCCCTAAGGACACTAAGCTCAAAGAAATAATAAGGAATAGGAACTGGACTCTTTCCTCAGATGAAGCTTCACTTCTGAATATCCCTCTATTTGCAAGTCATGGGGAGGAAGATACATATTTGTGGAAGGGTATTCCTGTTTCAGTGATTACGGTTAAAGAAGTCAGAAAGTTGAGGGAAAGGTCTGTAATTCGAGTAGGGTGGGACACTTTGATCTAGAATAAGGTCCTTAGACCTAATGATAGTTTCTGGCTCTGGTTAGTAATGTGGGACAGGCTAAGTACCTTAGATAGGTTGAAATTCCTATCCTTCTCTAAGCTATGTATCCTATGCAATCTAGAGAATGCAACTAGGGATCTTTTTTGAAAGTGTTTTCTCTAGAGGAATATGGGCAAAAATTTTCACTATATATGTCCATTTTCCACTCTATGTGTCCCTGACTTTAACTATGACAGACTCACAAATATCATATGGGAACTACCTAACTTGAATTTTCAAAGTTTGATAGGGCTATTATCCTACTCTCAGTGGCTATTTATTTTCATGTTACCTGAAAAGAGAGGAATAACAGACGGTTTAAAGATCAACCTACTTCGATAATCTCTCTATTAGATCTCACTATTGCTAGCAGAAGGGAGCAACTGGTCACCAATCAGTTAGACCTACACTGCAATAGGAGAATGACCCTAACTTGGAGAATATAGCAATAGCTAGTTCAGACATATCCTTCCTATGTACTAGTTACTTAAGCCACAGTCAGAAATGAAAACCCAATTCATAATTCATAACAATCCCTATAACTATACAAGCAGACTACTCTTCACAGAGAAGATGATCAGTACAGACTCACCTAGAATCTCTCCATTCCTTTTGGGTTGAACACAAATTAAGATCAATGTTTCATCCAAATCCTGTCATCAACAGATAATGGATTAAACAATGGAGTTATCAAGAAACAGAAAGGAAGTTCTATAAACCTTTAAATCTAGTACCTTCTTCATGGATCATTGTAAGCATCACCATCGGAGCATCGCAATCATCCTCCTCAATTGAGTAAAATATTGAAGATTCGAGAAACGCAAAATTAGTTTTACCCTAATCGTCAAACAATGGCTTTTGTTGAACGTTGTCGTTTTCATCTATTTTACGTGTATCTAGTGAGCCAAGTGGTCTATCCACGAGTGATACCCATTCATATGTATATGTTCTCTAATTTTTGATGAAATTATTTAATTTCTCAAAAAAAAGGAAAGAGACAACACGAAAAGGGAAAGTAGGTGTAAGTCTTGAACTAGTAAACAAGCCATAATGGACTCCACCAAACATTAGTCTAACTTTTTTCGGCTGAAAAGTCTTTGCACGTTCCTCTAATTTTCTACACTTCTCGTGGTTTAAGCCTCAAGAAAACGATCGAAAGCAAGACCCAGATGGAGATTATAGATATATTGATAAATGGTAAATGTCAGCTGGTAGGAGTAGGTGAATGGCTCAGTCCCCACTCCAACACAACCTTATGCCACCTTATATGTATTCCATTGCACACCCTCTGTGTATATATATATATATATATGTATAACACAAATCAATAAGATATCTCATTTAGTTGGTTTCAACGCACTCCCACCAAAACGTGGCTTCCTAAGTTTTCAGGTTTACTCCGTAAGCCCACCAATTCTCTCTGAAATTTTCCAGGTAAGCTTCTGTTACTCATCTTTTGGTTAGTTTTGTTGTTATGGATACGATTCATATGTAACTCTTCGATGTTCTGTTTCAAGTTTTCAATATAGAAATGCTTTTCACGAGTGTCTGTTGGTAGGAAGAGAACTGATTCACGACCAACATGCAGTTCTGTTTTGTTGTTTTGAATGAATTATATTACAAACGATGAGAAACTAAGAAGCAGGATGTTTCTGAAAAAAGAGGACACTTTTGTTGTTCAAGGTTGTCTGTCTTGTCGGATTTCATTAACATTTGTAGAACTGAACCCTACTCTAGCAGAATCCCCTCAAAATTTAAGATCAATATGCTCAGAGCCTACCCGATTTCATATGAAAGAGGTTACATAATATTCCATTTTATCATAGCTTCATTAACATTTGTAATTTGAAATTATCAGTACTCGGCGGTATGATAATTGGGATTCTTTTGGCTTTTTCATCATGGATTCTACTTCAAATATGTGTTTGAATGGAGGGTTTGTGCATATATGGACGTATTTGTTTTTTCACGTGAAATGTATGAGGTCCAACGCTTGTCCTTCTTTGCCATTGGTGAAGGAACTGTGAGACCTCGCCTAGAAAAGTCTTATTCTATAAGAATGCAACTAATTTCACGGCGGCGCTCTTTTTTCAGGGGCAGATCGATCAAGAACATGAAAATCACCGTGAAGGAGTCAACACTTGTGTCGCCGTCGTCGGAGACACCGCGGTACGGCCTCTGGAACTCTAACGTTGACCTGGTGGTGCCGCGCTTCCACACGCCCAGCGTCTACTTCTACAGGCCGACTGGAGCAGCCAACTTCTTTGACCCGAAAGTCATGAAGGAAGCGCTGGGAAAAGCCCTGGTGCCGTTCTATTCTATGGCTGGACGGTTGCGGAGGGACGAGGATGGCCGGATTGAGATTAACTGTAACGGAGAGGGAGTGCTCTTTGTGGTGGCGGAGACGAGCTCAGTTATCGAAGAATTCGGTGATTTTGCGCCAACTTTGGAGCTCCGGCAGCTTATTCCCACCGTTGATTACTCCGGCGGTATCTCTACTTATCCACTTTTGGTCTTACAGGTATTACACATCAACTGACATTTGCAAATAAGTCCTCCAGTTTGATGTCAGTTTAATGTTCAGGACAAACTGACCCCCTTATATTTGCATGTAATTATTCAGGTAACCTACTTCAAATGTGGAGGAGCTTCCCTTGGTGTGGGCATGCAACACCACGTAGCAGATGGATGCTCTGGTCTTCATTTCGTGAACACCTGGTCAGACATGGCTCGAGGTCTCGACCTAACAATTCCACCGTTCATCGACCGGACACTCCTCCGTGCTAGAGACCCACCAACACCAGCATTCCACCACATCGAGTACCAGCCACCACCGGCACTGAAATCGCCACCAGAGACCTCAAAACATGACACCACAACCGTGTCTATGTTTAAGCTAACAAGAGCACAGCTCAACGCTCTCAAAGCCAAAGCTAAAGAAGATGGCAACACAGTTGCATACAGCTCATACGAGATGTTGGCTGGTCATGTGTGGAGATGTGTGTGCAAGGCTCGTGAACTTCCCTGTGACCAAGAAACCAAGTTATACATAGCCACTGATGGCAGGTCGAGGTTGCAGCCACCACTCCCACCTGGCTATTTTGGTAACGTGATCTTCACGACGACGCCCGTGGCGGTGGCCGGAGATCTTCAATCAAAGCCCACATGGTTCGCCGCAGGGAGAATTCATGATGGCTTGGTTGGGATGGACAATGATTATCTAAGGTCAGCCCTTGATTACTTGGAGCTTCAGCCTGATTTGTCAGCCCTCGTTCGCGGTGCTCATACTTTCCAGAACCCGAATCTTGGGATCACAAGTTGGGTGAGGTTGCCTATTCATGACGCCGATTTTGGATGGGGAAGACCCATTTTTATGGGCCCTGGAGGAATTCCTTTCGAGGGTTTATCGTTCGTTTTGCCAAGTCCAACAAATGATGGGAGTTTATGGGTAGCCGTTGCTTTGCAGTTTGAGCACATGAAGCTTTTTGACAAGTTCATATACGAGATTTAAGCTGATAACGCCCCTCTTATCTTATTGCCAAATGCTTCTTTTCTTAGTATTTGTTCTTACATACTGTTTCTGTAAGGAAATGTTTCAACTTCAATGACAAAATCGCTCTCCAATAATGCTCTGTACCCGAAGAACTTTGACAAAGGAAAAAAACAACTTTGTCTAAAGAGCTAACAATCAATGTTGATTATGTTGTTTGATTTCTTGATAGTGTGGTTGCAGACTAGTTTACTACAACTTCAGCACTTCCTTTGATTGATCCAGTAACGTGGGATTGGTATCTCATTCTTACATGAAACTATTAGCTACGTTTCTTTAAACTTCTAACTTTGAAAACATCACTCCATCAACAAGCTTTTGGTTATTTTGTTTGTATCTTAAGAATGGAGAGTTTGCTTTGACATCCTCCGCGGAGCAATCACTACGAATTACATGAGGAGAAATTGATACAGTGAAAACCTCTGGTAATGCAAGTAGGAATTGGGATATTAAGGAAGAATAATGTATTTCAGAGCTTAGGCCACCGTACCAAGCTCCCACATAAATAATTCACATCATATTGATTACAAATAGATCGTGTATTTCACAACCGTAATGTGTCTTAGTTTCAATTTTTCACACTTACATAGGAAACAATCACCAAAGACATGCAATGCAGCTTCATCCTAAGCCACACACAGCAACCAAATACTTCTGTTCCCTGATGAGGGAGAAATATATGGAAGCTTGAGATACCATTAGAAGACGTGAGAACCATTGTCAATTAGGAGACTAACTTCTCCTGGCTTTCATTACAAATCTGATATCCATATGCCTAGAATGCTGGTAGTGGAAATATGGAAGTCGAAGCTAAGATCACACCAAGCGCAATGCAAATTGAGACAACAATGGAGGGCCATGCAGAAACTGGAGTAGCACCTTTGTTAGCTGAACGAGGTTTGTCATGGTTAATATTTGCACTACCATAAGTTCCTCTGGCTTTACGTCCCTCCTTTACAGAGTGCAAGATTTTGTACTTCTCCCTGGATTCTACTCCACCAATTGTTGCTCCATTGACATGTAGACCTGCATCTTAATGACTTAAAATTGTAAAAAGAAATAAAACAAAAAGAGAAAGGAATTGAACATAAAAATCTCTTCGTACCCTGAAACTTTGCTTCCATAACAGGACTTGAAAGGTTGAAATATTCTCCAAGAGCCATTTTTGACAGGGTAAATAAGATCAAGACGAACCATGCAAGAGTCCAGAACTTCATGTCCTGCCTTACTTTAACTTGGATTTTCCGCCTTCTCTCCCTGGAAAGTTGAGAGCTTAGAATTGGAGTAGGGGGGATGTTGCAGGCTAGGGGATGACCCTTGGGAGAGCTAAGAAGGTGTTGTATTGGGTAGAAATTCAAGAAACAAGAAAATTATATAGTGGGAAAATATGAAGTGTCAGCCACCGAAGAAGACTAAAAAGATGGTAGATAATAATCTTTATCGAAAGGGGGTGCTTAAGTAGTGGCGTTAAAGAGGAGCAAAGTCACCGTATCTAATCCGATCTCTTTTTAACCAGATGCTGCCAATTCATATGGACACGTGACCAGTTGGAATGGGCATAAATGACGCAAGCTACTTGCATCATGCAAGTAGCTCAATTTCTGATGCCTAAAAGTTTTCAAGTTAGGCCGACCTCAAGAGATGAACGTGCTCGAACTGAACAATTAACTAGATGGATTCTTTCACCGTACCTTGGTTATGTGAATGCCACATCTTTATGTTCTCTGATACTAAAAGTTGAAAGCTACTGTCATCAGGTGAAAGGAAGAAGAAATTAAAGCACAACAAGAGTTTTGGAAATCTCTAATGGGTCCTAAGAATAAAGGTCCAATAAGAAGTCTGCAGTAGCATAAGAATTAGATGCCCCTCATTTTCTTTTTAACCTGAAGTCTTGGAATTGCCTAAGTCTAGCACTGATACAAAAAGGCTTAGCTCCAAACATGAAGGGTAAACTGTGCAAGAACAGAATACGGATTTGCTTGAAGCAGAGGCCAATCTGTGATCAGTCCTGAAGAAAAGGCCTGACTTCAGTTTGTAGACGGAATCAGTTTGTTCTGTGCTTTTAGCCTTTGAGTTTGGCCTATGTCACATTAAATTGATGGATGCAAATTCAAAATTCATATCAACTTCTTGGTCAAACTCAAAATCGGACAAAACTTGCCGTAACTACAAGGATAAATGAAGAAAAGAGACCAAAAAATAAAGAAAACCTCTTTAATTTCTTCAGTGAAAGTATTACAATGGACAAATTATAGGACATGACTCCATACTGGGTATATAAAAGACATTGCAGAAAACAGATTACAATAACAAGAAAGAAAGCCAACAGAGAACATCCTCAAGTACTAGTCTTGAAGCCTCAATCAACCTCCTCAATCTTTGGTCCAGCTCCAGCGCCACCGCTGCTGGCTTTGCCGTAACCGCCTCCTGGCATCTGGGCATCACCACCCATTGGAATGTCAGCTCCAGGTCCAGCACCTTGATACATCTTTGAAATTATTGGATTGCACAAACCCTCCAATTCCTTCAATTTGTCCTCAAACTCATCAACCTCAGCCAGTTGGTTCCTGTCCAACCACTCAATTGTATCATCAACTGCCTTCTCAATTTTTTGCTTGTCAGAAGGATCCAATTTGCCTGCAATCTTCTCGTCTCTCACCGTGTTCCTCATATTGTAAGCGTAGTTCTCAAGACCATTTTTGGCTTCCACTTTCTTCTTGACTTGTTCATCCTCTGCCTTGTACTTTTCTGCCTCTTGCACCATCCTCTCAATGTCTTCCTTACTCAATCGTCCCTTGTCATTGGTGATTGTAATCTTGTTCTTAACTCCAGCGGTTTTGTCCTCTGCAGACACGTTTAAGATACCATTGGCATCAATGTCGAAGCAGACATTGATCTGAGGAACACCTCTTGGAGCTGGAGGGACACCCTTAAGCTCGAAAGTACCAAGCAGATTGTTGTCCTTTGTTTTAGCTCTTTCACCTTCATATACCTGAATAAGCACACTGGTTTGGTTATCTGAATAAGTTGAGAAGACTTGTTCTTTCTTCGTAGGAATCGTAGTGTTCCTTGGAATCAACACTGTCATGACGCCACCGGCTGTTTCAATACCAAGGCTAAGTGGAGTAACATCCAGGAGTAACAAATCTTGAACCTTTTCATTTCCTTCTCCCACCAAAATCGCAGCTTGGACAGCAGCTCCATATGCAACAGCTTCGTCAGGGTTTATGCTCTTGCAGAGCTCTTTCCCATTGAAGAAGTCCTGCAAAAGTTGCTGTACTTTGGGAATTCTTGTTGATCCACCAACAAGAACAACCTCATGGACATGACTCTTATCAATCTTAGCATCTCGGAGGCATTTCTCCACTGGTTCCATGCACTTTCTGAATAAGTCCATGTTCAATTCTTCAAACCTCGCTCTGGTAATAGTCGCATAGAAGTCAATACCTTCATAGAGCGAATCAATTTCTATAGTAGTCTGAGTGGTCGAAGACAAAGTCCTTTTGGCCCTCTCACAAGCAGTCCTCAACCTCCTCAAAGCCCTGGCATTGGTGCTGATATCCTTCTTATGCTTTCTCTTAAACTCCGCGGCGAAATGGTTAACAAGCCTATTATCAAAGTCCTCACCACCAAGATGGGTGTCGCCGGCTGTGGCTTTCACTTCGAAGATACCCTCTTCGATTGTCAACAAAGAAACATCAAAAGTCCCTCCACCGAGATCAAATATAAGAACATTCTGCTCACCTTTCTTGGAAGCTTTCTTGTCCAAACCATAGGCTATAGCAGCAGCAGTAGGTTCATTGATGATTCTCATCACATTCAATCCAGCAATAGCACCAGCGTCCTTGGTAGCCTGTCGCTGCGAGTCGTTGAAGTATGCAGGCACAGTGATCACGGCGTTCTTCGCGGCCTGACCCAGGTAAGCTTCCGCAATCTCCTTCATTTTGGTCAACACCATGGAAGAGATTTCTTCAGGAGCAAATTGCTTCTCTTCACCTTTGTACGTGACCACGATCATTGGCTTGTCACCAGGGCCTGAAACAACTTTGAAAGGCCAGTGTTTCATGTCGCTCTGCACAGAAGGGTCAGAGAACCGCCTGCCGATGAGACGTTTGGCGTCGAAAACGGTGTTGGGAGGATTCATTGCAACTTGGTTCTTGGCTGCATCGCCGATGAGACGTTCTGTGTCAGTAAAGGCAACGTAGGACGGTGTTGTCCTGTTGCCTTGATCATTTGCTATGATCTCTACACGATCGTTTTGCCACACACCCACACAGCTATAGGTTGTGCCTAAGTCAATGCCGATAGCCTTGTTTGATGCCATTGGATGAAATATAGCAACTAAAAACTGTTATTAGAAGCAAGTGGTTTTGAGCAATCACAGAGAACAAGAATCAGAAATTGTGATTGGTTGGAGAAACTGTGTGTGTTTTCTTCTCTTTTGTGACAAATGCTTTGTTGTCTGAAATTTGAGATGTATGATTTGTCTTTGAGGTAAATATATATAGGGGTCCTTAGGAGACGACAGAAGTGTATAGAGAAGAGGAGAGATTGGTAGAAGCAACTAGGTGGAGAGAAATGGAGACGGCTCTAAGAAAAGCATGGAGGGACCCAAAACTAGAGAGTTCTGGAGTCTGGTTTCTTTCTGTTTTGGATTTAGCTCACCTAGACCCCCTATGTAATTGGGCTTGGCCTACACACTATTCATTCTCTTCGAGGGAAAGTTGTGGTAAACACAGCTTTGACCATAATTTCACAAAGTTTATGCTCCTTTAAATCCTCTGGGCACTCATTAAAAGACCATTAAATAAGGTAAAACACATTTGTACGAGGAATATCACTAAGGCGGCAGTTGGTTTGTACAAGAGAATGGGAATGTATATAGTGAGAAATATGTATGGATATTATCATTATAATTATGATGGTTGGTTAAAAGAAATGAATGATTACTGATAGTGATTGGTTTGTAAAAAATAAAATAATTAATTAATTACAATATATTAATTAATTAAAATATTATAATTAATTAATTAGAGTATTTTAATTAATAAATAAATTATATTTCAATTAATTAT